>RWJN01000038.1:0-130669 GCA_004332605.1 Steccherinum ochraceum
AGTAGTCAGCGCTTTCGACTTAGCCCTCGCCGTAGTGACTCGCCGCCGCCGCTATTTGCACAGTCGCCACAGCCGTGGGCCTCGACGACAGCAGGTCGAACATTCAAGTTCAAAGGAAAAAAGCACGAGATACAGTCATAATCTCCGCACCCAAAACGTTGTAGGGCAAAATTCCTAGCCAACACACCCAGAACAGAGTAAGTACACAACCAGAGACCATCGTACGTCGAGCTGCCCCAGAAAGTCAGACGCAACATGAAAAGTGGCAGATACGCAGGGCTGCGGGCATATGAACAAATTGAAAGATATCGATAACGAGTTACAATCTGAAGTACAGGGGGGATATTTGAGGCGGGGGCACTGCGCTGCGGTGACTCTTTCCGTTTACTTCGACAACATCATCTGTGGGAAGGGGAAACGGTAGATGTGAGTACCATACTAGGTAGGATGTGGGTGCTGTGGGGGCGTACCTTCACGAACTCTGTTGATAGTAGAAGGGGAGTGAGGAAGTTATGAGCGACTGGTGGGAGGTAGATTGTGCACGACACGTACCCTCGTAGTTGATCTGGCCATCGCCATCAACATCCGCCTCGCGGATCATCTCATCGACCTCGGTATCGGACAACTTCTCGCCTACACAAAAAGAGAACACCGCATGAACATCCCAACAAAACACCATCCACAACAACAGCATCACAACAACAACAACGAAAAAGACGCACCAAGGTTAGTCATAACATGCCTCAACTCCGCCGCCGAGATGTAGCCGTTGCCGTCCTTGTCGAACACCTTGAACGCCTCCTTGATCTCCTCCTCGCTGTCGGTGTCGCGCATCTTGCGCGCCATCATCGTCAGGAACTCGGGGAAGTCGATCGTCCCGTTGCCGTCCGCGTCGACCTCGTTGATCATGTCTTGCAGCTCGGCTTCGGTCGGGTTTTGGCCCAGGGAGCGCATGACGGTGCCGAGCTCTTTGGTGGTGATCGTGCCGTCGCCATCTGTGTTTGTGGGTGGGGTGATGGGTGGAATTTGGTGGTGATGGGTGGAAAGGGTTGCGGTGAGTAAAGGGGGTCTTTGGAATGACGAAGGGGTGAACGTACCTTTGTCGAACAGGGAGAACGCCTCCTTGAATTCTGCGAGCGCGACGGATGGCTATCAGCAACCCCGAGCGGCTGAACGACATCCGAAAAGAGTACGCACCAGAGATCTGCTCTGTAGACCCGCCACACAAAAGACGACATCGTCAACTCGTCTGGCTAACGCGGAATGCATGCAGATGCAATAAAAGACATACCCTCGGACTGTAAGAAAGAGAAGACAAAGTAATCGCTCGTCAGCACTTCCAGAACTTGGCACAGATAGATAAAGGAGATTGCGGGGGCTGAGCCCTCTGGTGTGCACGTACCAACTGATCGGCCATTACGGATGGAATATGAGAAGGGGGATTTGGATGAGAAAAGGAGAGTACTTGGTCGAAGATGAAGACGGGGGAGGTTAAGTAGTGAGCTAGGGCTGTGGAGGTGATCTCGCCCGTTGAGCCTCTTGCGCGCGGAGAGAGCTGCCCATCTATCACATCACATCTCGGCAATCGCCCCGCTGCTCCTATTTTGGGCTCATCCACGCGACTCACCCTCTGCCTCTCTCTGCCCCAAGCGGTGTTGGGCAATGGGTACGTGCACAGCTGGCAGTGAGGGTGCTGTATATTTCATTCCAATGTACAGACTCGCGAAGTGAAAAGGCCCTGAGAAACACCGCCCTATCTATCCAAGAATCCGAGAACCACATCGTCGAAAGACCAGAACGTCATACATAGCTTTCATTCCCGCCGGTACCGGAGCATTTCTTTCACAGCATCGTAGACCCGTCGAACAGAACGTTCAGCCACGCTGCGAGGCGGAAGCCTTGCTTCGCGAGTTGCAGGTCGATCTGCGAGATAAGGGCACTTAGACTTGTGCGCAGAATCAGCTGAAAGAATGGTATGAGATACATACGACGGGAATAGCGTTGTTGAAGTACGTCCCAGTGCAGAGATCTTCGCCCGTCGAAAAATCAAAAACAACGCTCTGCACATGCACCGTCAGCTATCATCCATCCAACCGCAAGACCCAACCCCAGCCCAAAACGACAACGTACACAATCAAACGCATTCGACTCCCTCGCCCACACCAACGGACACTCCAACGGCGTGATCGTCGCCCCCGTCACCCCCGCAATGTCATCTTCAATCGAAGAAGCAGAGCGTTTGCGGTTCTCCACGGGCTCAGAGGTGGAGGTGCAGCTGAGCCAGGAGGAGGTGAGGGATTTGAAGGACCCGGATTTGATGGAGGTGATGAGGTCCGAGGCGTAGGTTTGGGCGGTGCCGCCGTGGCTTAGGTCGGCGTGGCGTTCGACCATGCCGGTGTCTGTTGGCAGGTTAGTTGGGAGGGGGAAGGAGGAGTAGGTGGGTGGGCGTACCCCAGGATGCGTGGAGGTTAGTCTTCTTGCCGTTGCAGATGGCGTCGATCTCGTTGCCGCCTTCTGCGACAGCCTATTGAGCAAGGCATTTCAATTCAGACCGGTAGCATGAAGACAGGAAACGCAGTACCTCGACGTGAAGGGGTTGACCGATGTCACCGATGAACTGAGGAAACCATAAGCAGATTGTCTGAGAGGGCAACCGGGCAACATACGTGATCTAGACAAAACATCAGCGAGGGCCATGAAAGAAGATTGGACGATGACGTACCCAAGAATTTCAGTGCCTCTTGAACTTGCTCGGCTCCGAGAGAAGGCTTCACGACACGAGTGGTGTAGTTGGCGATGGCACCCACTATTCATTGAAGAGGAAGGGTATGACGCATTAGCTCTGAGAAGCGCGTAGACGTGGTAAAATACTTACGGACACACACGTTGTCGGAGCAGTCCCTCTTCTCTTGGACCGAACATGAGTCAGGAGCAGTGTCTTCGCCAAACCCATCAACCTTTCAGCGTAGAGAGATCAATGCTTTAGCAGACGGACCTTCAGCGTCGACAAAGTGAAGGTCAGCGGACCATTTGAACGCGGTCTCGGATTTCACTTCGTCAGCCCACTGTTCAAGGGTCAATGAGTATAAGTTAGTCGAGGAGAACAGGAAAGGCGACGTACAGTGGCTGCGGGTCCTAAGGAGAAGTTGTACTGGGAACCGAGGGTTGTTTGGACGAATGAGAGGGCCTTGGGTGCTAAGAACTATAGAGAGACGTGATAAGCATACGCGGTGAGAGCATTGTGAGGACGTCTGACTTCTTGAGCGACGAATCTACATCATAGACATGAGCATCAGCATGGCAGGAGACGAAGACACTTACCCAATGGTCATATGCCCAAGCGCGCCCCACGCAGCGACGAGCCTAGCACCGAACAGGACGCATACAGCAGCGGAAGTGAACATCTTCAGATCCAGGCGGGCTTTCTCAGCGAACTGCTACCACCGAGCAAGCACCTCCCTCGAGCTTATAAGCACATTCGATGACGAGAAGCAGAAGAAGCTAGCATCTATTTTTGTGGAGTAACCTGCCAGCATATGTACAAAAAGTCAAGAAGCACCATGCGTCGTACATAGCATAGCACGTTTGACTGCTACCCCACCTATCCATCAACCGATTCAGACAACGCGCACGGAGGATCGAACGGCAACCATGTGGCTCACCTGACGGCACCATGCGTAGAGGGAGATATATATGCATCACTGTGAGTAAGAAGTCAGTTTACCTTCTTCTCCCGCTGGGACGCAGAGGCTCGGTATGAGTTCACCGGAGGCCGTTTTGATTTGAAGAGAGACAGAAGCGCGATGCCCGGGGAAATTGTGCAGAACGTGCGGATTGCCTTCTATGGACGCTCGTGGATGGGGTGCCGCTGATGGCAGCCGCTGCACGTCCTCCAAGAGCGTCCAAGCGTCCACCGTCGTTCAGGTTAGGATCTTCGTTCAGGCTAGCTAGGACCTTCGTCGTATGTTATGAGCAAGTTTGGAACAAGATAGGTACCCGCACCAGTACCGTTTCCACGTTCGCGGAGACCCGATGAATACGAGTCCCGACGACACTTCCAGTCCGCAATTCAGTCTATTCAAGGACTGCCTGGCCAAACGCCTCATCGCAAGGGGCGGAATCCTCGAAGCCAGCTCGACATCGGCATCGGGAGAAGACGACAAAGAGGACCTGGACGACTTCACGTTGTACCTGACTTCGGAGGTCTGGTCATCCCTGCCTCAGAAAGTGCACTCGGCGACGTACGAGACGCGACACGACGTACCTGCGTTGGGTGATGGCCCCGGGTTCACCCTCGACACCATCCTCTCCCCCGTGTTTGTCGATACTCTCGCGTCGATTGGCGTTATGGACGCGGCGGACGTGGCGGGGCGGTTGTTGAGCAAGGTGGTGGAGGATTACATGGCAGAGGCGTGCGCGCCCCCTCCGGTGTGGTCGAAGACGCGGACGACGGAGTGCGAGATATGCGAGAGGGAGGTGCCGTTGACGTATCACCATTTGATACCCCGGGAGGTCCACGCGAAAGTGCTCAAGAAGAAGTGGCATCCGGAGTCGATGTTGAATTCGGTTGCGTGGCTTTGCAGGTGAGTTTTGCGCGACTTTTCGGAGCCCTCATATGCTGACGAGGGTGTTTGTCGACGCGTAGACCGTGCCACTCTGCAGTGCATCACGTTGCGAGCAACGAGGAACTGGCGAAGAGCTTGTACACAGTCGAGCTGTTGCTTGAAAGGGAGGATATCCAGAGGTGGAGAAAGTATGCGACCAAGCAGAGGTTTGGGGTGAAGAGGGGATGAAGGGGTACGCGTCGATTCATACGTAGCAGACTCGATGTGAGGAGACGCACAGGAGACGCATTTCCAGAGGTAGGAGGTTGCTCAGTGCTCAGGAATTTCTGAGATGTAGATGAGTGACATGGATAGATGGACAAAGCTGCACTATTGACAGACTACTTAAACTACTTATAGAGTAAGGAACTGATAGAAACCAAGATAAGTTCAGTACTTATCTCATAAGTACCGAGATTAGAGTCAGCACGATCACAATAATTGATCCATCGAATTGAGGCGCTCTAACAACTCCTTCCATCTTCCCCGGCCTACGAAATGATGCAGAGATGTCCTCGCCCTCTCCGTCCTCGTCTGCTGTAACTATTCCGACCCCAGGAAAATCCATTCTTAAGAAACCACCACCCCCACAGCAGTCATTCTTCTCACTAGCTCGTCTCTCCAAACTCCTCCCAACTCAGCAACTGCAATCCGCGACCAATGGCGGTGGCAATGATGAAGCAAAGACCCTCAAGAGGGCGCACTTCATCCTCCCGGAGATGACGACGGTGTACCCTATACTCGCCGGAAACCCACCGTCAACGCCTACCCTCAAGGAGGAGAAGCGGTCGATCGAGGAGCGCGAAACGGAGAGAAGGAAACGTGTCGTACGACGCAACTCTGTCACTTCCGAGTCGGCGCGACCGGAAGATACATGGTGGAGTCTGGAGCAGGTTGAGTCGTTCTATCGAGAGTGTTGTATTGGGAGGGAGGAAGAGCCAGATACTGGGATCTCGAAAGCATTATTGGTGCGTCTCTTCACTTTCTGTATCTGGTCATCCTCTCTCATCCTGCTTGTGTCTCGTAAATTTAGGCTGCGAAGACTACCTTGCCTCGGACAATAGATTTATCTGGTGTCCAGCTTGGGATTGGGTCTGCATCTGTGCTTTCAGACATATTTACCATTGAATGGGGTCTGCGCAAGCTCGTCCTCAAGGAGTGTGACCTCGATGAGCTGGTGCGTCTGCTTTTGTCTTGGCATTTCGCTTCTCTGACATAGACTAAGACGCTCAAACCAATGCTGCATGCTCTGCTGATTCCTGAGAGCCTCACCTTCTTGTCGGTTGCGTCTAATCGACGTATGAAGGCACCAGCATTCCGGGTAATCGGAGCATATGTAGCGAAAGTGAGTGTGATCGCTATGTCCACGTCCGGATTCTGAGCTGCCTCAAATCGACAACAGGCCAAGACTTTGCAATTCCTGGACTTGTCGCAGAACATCCTCGATAAGAAGGCCGTGGAGTATCTGGCATGTGCCCTGCCGACCGCACCGGAACCAGGATTGGTATCCATTCGTTTGGATGACTGTGGATTGAGGCCAGCTGCGTTGGATGCGCTCGGTGCGTAATGAGCCTTTCTGTGCTCGTGAAAGTGCGTCTAATCCCTCCTACAGCTCACGCCGTTCGAACGTCTTCACTCCGAAACATCTCACTACGGCATAACAAGATCAGCGCGACCGGGGCTGTTGCCCTCGCACTCATGATCAAGGATTATCCCGATCGCTTCCCAGCAACTAACGGCAGCGCGCCGTCCTCAGCGCAGAACAGCCCGTCGTCCTCCACTGTGTTCCTCTCGCCTCCGCCAACGCCCACACTACCGAGCGCGACCCTAACGCCCGAGATCGCGCCGCCACCTCGCCTGGGACCTGTTCTCCCTCCCCCACGACACCCATCCACGGTACCGCAAACAACGTATACCCCATACATTCCCCGTGCACGCCGTGGTGTCCCTCCTCCACCATCACCGAACCCTTCGACTGTCAACCCGTTGTCGCCCTCGGGACAACAGATCCCGATCATCACTTCCTCTGCGCAAGGTGGGATCACTGCGCGACATCCTGCCAGTCCTGTCGTTGCGCATTCAGGACATGCTGCGCCTCCAAACCATGGGCCGAGTGCTGCGCTGTTGGATAAGGTGCGGGCATTAGATGCCCTACCCCGGCTAGGAGCATTGCGGACGTTGGATCTCAAGGGAAATGATATCCGGGTGCGTGCCCACACCTACTCAAATCTTTTGTGTTGTATGCTCATCGATCAATGCAGAATGGAATCACTTACATCGCTCAAGTTTTGAAACGAAATAGGACACTCAAGGTGCTCAATCTGAGCGAGAACAAGCTCGATGTCCAAGGGCTTGTTGTGATAGCTGAAGCTCTGGTATGTTACGCTAATCAATCTCCCTACTTCTGTTCTGATTTCGCCCGTTCTACGTAGAAATATAACTCATGCTTGGAGACGTTAGATCTCAGCAAAAACCCTTGCTGTGGACCATCGTTAGAGGGTGTAAGTACTACGATTGCTGAATCTGAACGTATGTTCTGACTTTGTGATATAGGTGCAATCTCTCCGGACCGCGTTCACTTTGAACGACGCGTTGAAACGACTGTTCCTCTCTTCAACTGGAATGCAATCTGCCGGAGCGATAGCGCTGGCAGAGTTCCTTCCAGAGTCCAAATCACTCTTGCATTTGGACTTGACCATGAACGCGTTGGACCTTGCTGGAGTTATGGCGTTGAATTCGGGTCTGAAAGGCAATCATACTATGCGGTGCTTAGATCTCAATATTCCGCCGGCAGATGAACAGATGGCTCGGTAGGTACCTCTCCTTATCGCCTGACAGCACGGTATTGACGATCTGTTATAGCATGTGTCGCGATATTCTGAACACTTGCGTTCGGAACACAGAAGAGGCTGAGAAATCCTCCAGTCAAGACGCGAGTGGCCGCGGCCAAGGCAAGGGCGTATGGGGTATGATCGAAGAGAGCGAGCTGGCCAAGACATTCCGTCAAGACGAAAAGAAGGTTGAAGTGGTAGAGCCACCGCCGGTCATCATCACAGGAGAGCGGATTACGATACCTTCATCACCATCGCCGCCGCATACGGAAGATAACGCCGATATCGTCGCGCAAGCGAAAGCATGTAAAATCCAGCTCGAGGATTTGCTGTCACGCTCGCCGTCATCCTCATCAGCGCCGATGTCGCCCACAAGTGCCCTGGATCCTGGTCTTACGAAGCGCACTCGCACCATTCTGGTCTCGTTGGCCCATGTCATTGAGACGACGTCGGACCCTGATCAATTGGCGGAGCTCTTGACCTTGAACGACGATATCACCAGCATGCTCACACACACGAGTGGGCCTCCCATGGTCGGGCTTGGAATTCGAATCGAACCACAGTCGAAGGAGCCTCCAGCCAGCAACGGGAACGGCAGCGCTGTGCCTCCTGCAGAACTCAGCGACGCAGAAGAAGAGCCTGTGACACCCAGACTGGACAAGGGCAAGGGTAGGGCTGAGCCTGAGCCTGAACATCCTGAGCCGGTCTTGAGTCCGACTATCATGAGTCCTGCATTCATGATCTCAGAGTCGGACGATGAGGAGGGTGGGAATAGGTTGATACTGGACGAGCACCTAGGCTCTGTGTCACCTACTGATCGGTGAGCATAATTCTGACGAAAGCTTCGAGTATAGGGCTGATGGTTTTTGTGTCAGTTCGAGGAACTGGGTGGCAGAGGAAGGCGAGGTGTTCAGGAAAGGCCAAGTGTTGTTGACCCCGGAAGATATGGAGGGTGAATATGACAGTGAAGAGTTGCGCAAGGAGGTAAGCAAGATACCGTCACATCACTATCGTTTTGCTCGACTGACACAAAAGTAGTTATTGGAAGCCATGGTTGAGCGACCACCGCCTCGAGCAGTTCTCGAAGACGGATTCTTACCGGCGGATCTGACTATAGGCGGGGATATCCCACCGTCGTCTCCTCAGATGCCTTCATCACCGTCAATGGAGGCAGCGAAACCGCCACCCCGTCCCTATATTCGCCGCTCAAGATCATCTTCATCTCAGCCTTCTTCGCCTACACTCGAGATCCCCAACAACTCCATAGCCGCGCGACTGCAGGATACGTTGTTGACTCCAACATCTTCTGGCACTGCAAGTCCGATCTCTCCTTCCCCTTCTGGCACACCCACACTATCAAGGAGCAGCTCATTCGACTCTCGCTGAGAGACTTCCGACCTCTCCAAGGTCCATACATCGTGATTTATTCGAATCTGCATGTGTATGTTTTCGTCTGCACAACAACACCACTCCCGTTCCATGTCATATCCATAAGCTATTCGCCGGGTCGCGCTGCAATCTCATATCCACCCCATTGCCAGTTGTCCCACCTTGTCGTTCATTGCTTCCTCCTCTTTCCAATCTTCAATGTCATTCAACCTTATCCAATTGCTCGGAAACTGTCGTTCATGTCTTTAGCTTAGATAATGCACCCTTGCTTTCCGTGTCTACCTGGCATCACATCCTCGCATCCTAATGCTAGCATATTCGCCTTGGTTTTCTAGATACTCTTCTTTGCATTACCACGCTGTCGTAATGTATATACCAAAGGACTGCTGATTTTTATTTTGCTTGCGACAGATGGTAGACAAGAAGCAATGGGCTAGATAGCATTTGAATGCTTTGCCCCCCGAAACGATTATATCACGTTCGTGACCTCCGAGGCTACTTACGGAATTGGAATTGCTCTTGTGACCTTGCAAACATGCGCCGAGACTGGGGAATGACACCAGCGTGCGCAATCGCTCGCCGGAGCAGTCCCCTTCGTCTCAGCCGACAGGCACCCATTTGTCGCACGCACGAACCACCCGGGACGCACTGAGACTCAGCGGAGGTCGACTCCGTCTCCTTCCGCCTCTTGCATCGTCACTCTCACATACATCTGTACATTCACCAACATTCCAACGATGGCTGAAACGAGACGATCTTCTAGGCTCGCGGCTCAGCCCAAGAAAGATGAGCCTGCGCCTGCGCCCGCTAAGCCGACGAGGAAACCAGCGAAGAAGAGGAGCGCAGACGATGCTACAGCTGATGCAGGGACGAAGGAGGCCGAAGAGGCCAAAGCTACTCCTGCGACGAAGAAGGTATGTACTCCCATGCTGATTTTCTCTCACCAAACTGGCGTAGGGGGGCTTGGTGCAGTTTTAGGCCGGGAAGATTACTGATTCCTCTGTTTTGACAGAGCAAGAGCGATGCGGAAACCGATGCAGCACCTGCTTTAGAATCCATCGACATCGGAGACACGTTACCGTCTTTTACATTGAAGAATGAGAAAGGAGAAGATGTTGATGTAGCGAGTTTGACTGCTGAGAAAGGCGTCGTTTTCTTCTTGGTCCCCAAAGCTGATACTCGTGAGTCGCCAACTTTGGATATGACTTTCCCGTTCATGCACAGATGACGCTTTCCCCCTCTATTTTGCGATTTGTGCAGCTGGTTGCACAACTCAAGCCTGCGGCTTCAGAGATAGCTACCCAGATTTCACATCTTCTGGGTTCGATGTCTACGGTCTCAGCGCGGACACTTCAGCGGCACAAAGCAAGTGGCAGGCCAAGGTGACTCCAGATTGGTTTTACATAGAGTCTTCTTCTCATCAATACGTCGTACGCCTACTTTTACAGAAAGAACTGCCATATCCCTTGCTCTCTGACCCTAAGCGGGTCTTGATTGCGGCGTTAGGCGCTGCAGCGGGCGGCAAGACCACTCGAAGCCATTTCGTGTTCGAAAAGGGTGGAAAGCTGCTCGACAAGAAGATTCCAGTGAAGCCAGCGGATAGGTAAGCTCACAATGCGCAAGTTATCGCTGCATTACGCATACCTAACTGTCCTGTTCAGTCCCAAGCAAGCATTAGAATTTATCCAGAGTCTCGCGTCCGCTTGAGGACTGGTGCATACCTCGAACTCGGCCGCCACGACCATTTCTGTACCTTTGTGGATATTAACTCGTACTACGGCTTGAGGTTCCTGATAGACTTGTTGTTGTGATTTTGGGCCCGCCGTGTTCAGTCTTCATCTCGATTTGTGTGTATGTATACTTGTAACGACCAATCATGGAGTTTTCCAGACAAACTGTCAAACAAATGTGCGCGTCATTTGCTTGTATGCGACTGACCAAACATCTCAGACTACAAAATCATTTTTACATACGATAAGGAATCGGTCGGCTGCTTTCGTGATTTTGTTCCTTCTTACTTTTCCAAAATTAGCCTGTCTCCTTCCTTATCGGGAGTCGCACCGCCGCGTCAAACAGGACCAAACCGCGTAATAGGCTGTGGCCCCCGTCGAGCTCACCGCAGTACGCAGCGACGAGCATCTTGCTCTCGAATTCTTTTCACTTCTCCTCGCTGTCTCGCATGATGCCGGCACAGACGACCCTATCGAAGGACGACAAAGACAGAGTGAAAAGCTCTATCAGCCAATCGACAAACAAGATACACTTCGCAGCACTCGGACGCATCTACTACGCTCATCCCAATCCCAACGAGTGGTCGTACACCGGATTACAAGGGGCTCTAGCGTTCACTTTTGACAGCTCAAGAAATGCCCTCTTCTTCAGGATGGTGGATCTGGACGGCACCCGGGGCGTCAGTTGGGAGCACGAGTGCTACGAAGGGTTCGAATATTTCCAGGATCGGCCCTACTTCCATTCGTTTCCCGGCGACGTGAGTACAGTGCTCTGTATCCTGTTTTCGTGACATGGTATTCACTGCCTCGTTGTGCTAGAAATGTATGATTGGTCTCGTGTTCGCCGACGAGGGCGAAGCAAAAACCATGTTCAAGAAAGTGAATACGCAGCTCAAGAAAGCCGGCAGTTGTGAGTTAATCTACCTCACGCTCCACTGTTATATGCTGATCTCCCGCCAGCGACACCGAAAGCTACGAGCAGCAAGAGAAAGTCGTTGAAGGGAGGAAAGATTGACAAGTCGATGATCTCTGGCCCTACGGCAGGCTCCTTTATACACGTTGCACACATGGGATATGATGCTGATAAAGGGTTCACGTCTACGAACGTCGATCCTTCATGGCAGGCCATCCTTGGTGGCCTTCAGGCCCATGGAGTTGATGCCTCCATCTTGTCCAAAGACCAGGATTTTATCAAAGATTTCCTTCGTAATGCACAAGCGGAGGAAGCTGCTGCACCGAAGAAGAGAGCACCTCCACCTCCCGCTCCAAGACGTGCAGGGCATGGGCACACAGGTAGCGGATCCACACCTACAACGCCAACGATGCCGCCACCTCCGCCACCCAGCAGGGCACCTCCCGCTCGCAATGCACCCCCTCCCGCACGGTCACCCGCACCTCCTCCTGCACCTGCACCTGCGGCTACTCCTCCTCCACCTCCTCCACCTCCTTCTCGTGCCCCGGTCGCCATACCGGTCGCTACTCCTCCACCGCCACCTCCTCCCAGTCGTGCCCCGGTAGCCGCTCCACCACCACCTCCTCCGACACGACCAACTACGGGACCACCACCTCCACCACCTCCCTCTCGTGCACATGCCCCGCCCACTGCTCCTCCTCCTCCTCCGAGTCGACCACCTCCCCCCTCAAGTGGTGCTCCTCCCCCTCCGCCCCCTCCGCCACCCTCTGGAGGAGGGCCCCCTCCTCCACCGCCTCCGCCTCCACCGCCACCACCCGGCAGCGGCGGATCAATGGCACCTCCACCGCCACCTCCACCACCTCCTCCAGCAAGCGGAGGCGGCGGTCCAAGCGTGGAAGGTCTTCCAGCTCCTCAACCGGAGCGCAACGCTTTGTTGCAGTCTATTCAAGGCGCAGGGGTTCATATGCTGAAGAAGCGTGATGGCGGGACAGCGTCTGCCCCTGCGAGATCTACACCACCTCCACCCGTTGCTGCAGAAGAGTCATCGGGAGGAGGAGGAGGCGGAGGTGGAGATTTGACTGCTGCATTGGCCGCTGCATTGTTGGAAAGAAATAAGAAGCTGGGAGACAGTGATGATGAAGATGACGAGGACGATTGGGATTGAGGATTGAGGATTGAGGACTGAGTCGAAGCTCATTGATTTATTGGAAGAGTATCCTATATTTCCCAGTAGTTACAGTTGGTATGGCATCCTTCAGATCGTTGCTGATCTTACTTTGTGTTATGAGGCTAGAATCCTCCAAGACCGCACGCCGGACCTCCTACTGCAGTCTGCGATTCACATACTTATGGTGATGCCACGCGTGCTGAGAGGTTCACCAAGCTCAGAATAGTGGAGCGATGACTCTACGAAATCTGTCGAAAATTGCCTCTGTCAGAGGTCGTTCACAACGCCTTTCGATCGTGGACTCACAAGTTATTGGCGGTCTCTACATACGTCGCCTTAATCTCCTTCTGAAGTACGTGGTAAAGCTGACCATGGTCAAGGACGGTTTCCACAAAGGTGTATCCAAAACGATGGTACATCCTCAGCTGACGAAAGTGAGCAAAGAGAGCCCAGTCGTGAAATGTGATGAAGGATGTACCATATCGTCTCCCCTTCCCTCAACTATGATCTTGCCTTGGGCATTCCTCACCTGTAAAGCAATCAAATATGCCCGTATCAATGCCGTATTTGCGACACGCCAATGTGAGCAGCGTACCAGGACTTCACCAGCCTCAATCAAAGCGCGAGCGATGCCTTTCTTGCGATGAGTCTGTGTCACAGCCAGGTTACTCATATACCATGCCTTTGCTTTCGTCTGTTCTGATACAATCGAATATTCGGGCTCTCCGCTCTTGGTGAACTGCGTCCAAAAACCACGTTAGCCGATAGTCGTGGTAGACAATTTAGTCTTGGAAACCACCAACCTCATCGCATGCATCGAGGGTTGCTTGATCAAGGGATACAATGAAGTCGTCAAATCCTTGAGCTGCCTGCTCGTCGCTGAAGATGGTCGTATAAGGACACACAGCACCAAAACTTCAGGAAGACCTCGGCCTCACTCTGACAGAAGCGACTTCCCGGGAGGCCAGAAAAAGACGCAGCCTACGACCTCATCTGTTTCTTGAGCAATCGCAGCGAGGAGATACCCTCCTACGGCCGCACCTCCAGCGCACGACCGGTAGTATGCCCGTTTTCTGGTAGAGTCTCCACCAGAAATCATGATGGCGAACGGAGCTGAAGGACGATTTGCTTGGCAAAGAATCAAGCAACGCTATGAACGTTCTGGGACATACAGTCATTGAACGCAGTGACCAAGATACCCGCAAGGGCATCAAGTTGCGCCTCTGTGATAGGAAAGTAATCAGAATGAAGCAAGGTCTAAATAAGATGAGAAAATGTTACTCACCAGTCGGACGAGACAGATGCTCTATTCGGATTTGGGAAGCCATTGCAGAGTGACTTTAGCTCGAGGTCAGTAACACGATTGGCGTGAGTGAGATTAGGACAGCCTTCATGCACTGTATTGTCGCCGACGAAGCAGAGGCACATGATACATGATGGTGGGATGGTATCAAGGTAGTGGCCCAAGAGACAGGCGAGCATGGTTGACACGTCAACGCGCTCGGTGGCGTCTCTGAAGATCTGAAGGATATACCAGTCAACTATGCTATTTGCACAGGAAATTCCATGTTTAGGCGTACATCTTTATTATGATAATGTTACTGAGGTCCGTTGGGTTGGTATACTAGTGCTCATCAGAGTAAAAAATGTCATGAGAAGCTCTAAGACTCTGTAGTGGGAATCACATGTCGTATGTGTGCAGGAACGAGTGACACGGGCAGTCGTGCAACCTTGTCCAATGGTGCCCGCTTCGACAGCGCCAGTAGGTTCAGCCGCAGTTTCCTCATATGAGGGTCCTCGTCCGTCTTGCCATCAGTATCCACGTCCATAGCGTCGTCATCAAGAGGCGGTTTCTTGGCCAACTCCTGGATCGCAACCGCCGACCAATCCAGAGCATGATGTAGGACGTCCGGCCCTTCGTATGTGGGCTTTTGTCGTGGTGATTCTGCCTCTTTGTGACTTTGGATCGCGAAGGCGAGATACTCAGCAGCATTCTTCGCCGGCGATTCCACCAACGCTTTCTCCCGCTCGGCCTCCATCCGCTTTCGCTGCTCCTCCATATACGACGCGCCTTCCCAGACCTCATCCGCGACGAACAGTTCATTTGGCTCTTTGATGAGCGAGGCCATGTCAAGGGAAGAGCCCACCATGTCCTGTAGGGCGCTTAGATCTCGGGCGGCTTGAGGAAGGAGACGGAGGGAGCGGTCGATGAGTTGGCCCACCGGGCTGGGGTCCGGCTGATGTGCCTTCAGAATCGCAGCTGTGTCTCGCAGCAGACGATGACGGCCATCAGTGAGAGGATCCACGATGCTTTGTACCACCCAGTCGGCAAGAGGTACGCCCAAGTCGCCGGGTGAGGGGTCTTCCAACCGGGGTTTCTTCCGTCTGGGACCGTCATGTTGCACGAACGCTGCCAGGCTGCGCACGTAGGAGAATCCTTCAGGACCCCCGTACACCACATCTCGCACGTAATCCTCCGCTGGAGCGACTTTCTGTTTCCAATAGGTCTCTCCATGCGCAGACTTTGGCGGTACTGTAAGGTCCCAGTCAGGCAGGTTGATGTCCGTACTACCTCGGATCGCCAAAAGCAGTTTGTCTGCTGCACTGAGATCCGCAGGAGTAAGCTTCGTTCGGGATTCGTGCGCAAGCTGGTCGAGCAGCGTAGCAAATGTGCCGTAGTCGATATGCTGGGGATCCTGCGGCATCTGAAAGAAACCAGACGAATCCTCTTCGTTTGCTTCTCTGGTTCGTCGGGTACTAGTCATCCGAGTGATGGACCAGTGCTTGCGATTGCCTCTGTTTGGAGGGCGTTTCAGAAGAACAGGGCGTATTTCGGGTCTGATATGAGGTGCTACGTTGATCGGCGCAGGCAATGATGGTAGAGAAGGATCTGCCGAGGATGCAGAAGGGTAGAGGCCGGTCATAAGGGGAAGACTTCGAGTTTCCGGCAAGAATATAGATAACACTGAAAACGGATCCTCCACTAATAAGGTATTCAGTAAAACTCTCGTCAATAATGACTGTCCACATACGCTCGGTATAGTCAAGGCTGCCGTCTGCAGCATGCGGGGGTCCTCCTCGTTCTATCCGCATCCGCTCTTTCTTAGTCCGGTATCGCTTCCCTGTGGACGGGTTATTGATTTGTCTCAGCGCGATATGGAAGTGCTCACCTTTCAGTTTCGATGACAACATCAATTCCGCAAATTCAGAGCCCGGCGGAAAGACACCAACGCCATCTTTGTATCCCGGTAAGTGACCGCCATCCTCTAGTGACTCTGACAACATTCCAGCCTTCCTCTTCCCCTTGCCTTTCGACCTCCCCACGACCGGTGTGCCAGTTGACGCGACAGATGGCGACCGGCCGCGCATGCTTCCATCAACATCCATTGCCGTACTCTTTTCCCTCCCGTCATCGTCATCGTCGTCGTCAACATTTGGTGTGGGGACCCCCTCGTTCTCGATGTCAACGTTCCAATCCGTCTCTACCTCGATGACGGTAGCGGTGGCCCTAGTAATATGTTGCAATGCGTAGGCCTCGATCCGGTCGGCTTCTGTGTAGTAGATTGTCCCTGGCGGATTAAACAGCTTCGCGTTTCCGGTCACCAGACGTAGATCTGTCTATTGGCCAAATCAACACGAGAAGGCCAGCACGCTATGGGAAACTCCTTACTGCGAATTCTTCGAGTGTCTTATACTTCCCTCTCGCGACTTTCGTGGTCATAGTGCCGAGGTCCATAGGCTGCTTGACCAAATCTGCATAGCCCGGCACCAACGCCGGATCCACTGGCTTGAGAAAGAACGCATAGTCATCTTTCCTGATAGAACCAAGTGTCGTCAGATAAAAGATACAGTAGCAAAAAGAAAGACACTCACTTCTTGATCTGTGCAATCAACTTCGTCAAGACCTCCTTCAGTGGCTTCAGCTTGGCCGGCCTCGGTGTCTTCTGCACGGGGGTGGTGTCGATGGCCGATCCATTTTTGCCCTTCTGCTTGCCTTTCAACGCCTGGATGGTCTTGAGCGATGGGATAACAAGTCGAAGGCCTGTTCCGCGCGATGGTCCTTGCGAGCTTTCGGCTTGCACGTTGTCGGCAGAGGGGAACTCCAACCTGTCCATCTGGCAGCGTAGAATTTCAAGGCGAGAATTGTAGCGCCTGGTAATCTACTGTAATACCGTAATGATGTAATGACATCAATAGTATAGAACTTTACTTATTCATCAGCTGTAGGCTATATAACGTAATTAACTTAAAACACTTATTGATGCTTTCACGTGTACGGGCGCTCCAAGCCGTTGCGGACCACTCTTCTCTACAACTCTCCTTCTTATGAGCGCTGTTGGGCTATTGGCCTGAGATATGTGGGCGTCGATGGAGCAGGTGCATGACGCTGATGAAGCGATCAGACGAATGCCTGATAGCTTGGACAAAGCAACCATATAGAGATAGTTTATATTGCGAGCGGTGAAATCCAAAGAAAAGCAGATACAAAGCACCAGACCAATAGTAGTACTATGATATGACCGAAACTTGTGCAAACGATTGAACGAACTTGAAGAGATTACGTCGAATGATACCAATGGGACGAAGTGAATTATAGGGAATTTAGCGCGGGTAAAACCCACAGGTGGTTTATCAAAAACCACGCTCTAGAAGATAATAACGGGGAGATCGGGAGGAAAGGAAGTGAGTGACGAGAGCAGTGTGCTGGATACATACAACACCGATAAGTTACGTTACCTAGGCCATAAAAAGAATAGGGCTACAGAAGTTGGTGAGTTGAATGAAAACGACCTTCAATACACATCCGTGTATTCCTTGCATCTTTCCCAGAGACGGACCCATCTGCCGCCATTCCAGGATCTGACCCGCGGCCAGCCATCGTGGGGAGAGACTCTTTCGATCCACATGCTAGAGGCGAGACAAATTCAATAGTCAGCCCAATGTGCATCGGTGACGACGGGCAGCCACTCACAGCACTGAGCACAGCGCGAAGTCAGCATAGCTCACTTCACGGCCCATGGCGACGACGCCGTCGCCGTCACTGCCCGCATTCTTATCCATCGTCGCAGCGAGGAAGTCAAATTGCTCTTTGACCGCGCGCCAGGCTTGCTCGCGTTGAGAGCCAGACAGCTGCGGCTGATTGACGGCAGTGGGGTTGGTGAAGTGCGCTTGGCTGCGTTCGGGGAGGCGTTGGTGGCTGAGGGGAACGAGGATGGGGAGCAAAGGTTTGGCGAAGACGTCTTGGATGTAGTGGACGAAGAGGGTCTGCAGCGCACGCGAGCCGTCGGGGAAGACAGGGCGGGCGGGGTAGCAGGTCTCCAGGTATTCGGAGATAGTGTTGGCGTTGGAGAGGACGGTGGGCTGGGAGCGAGACCGCATAGAGTCGACAATTACGGGGAGGGTGTATACGGGGCGGTTGTCGCTTTTGTAGGAGGTAGGAGGTGCACCAATAGAACGAAGGGTGGTCTCGACGTCGGGCAACTCGACCCAGACAGTACGATAGGGAAGTCTTTTGAAGTTAAGTATAAAGCTAGGGAGCGATTAAAGTATTGTGAACCACTGTACGTAGAGATCAGAGTAAAGAGAAGCACATACCGAATGCGCCAGATGTTGGGGACCCATGGCTGAGGTACAGTGGAAGGAACGTCGTAGAGAATGATAACGTTGGTGTGAGACATCTTGGCTGCTGAGATGTGGCAAAAGTATGAGCAAGCTATATAGCACAACTCTTCGCGAAACCGCTTGAGTTAGATAAGGGACGCCAGGTCGCTAGATAGACTAGGATCAGCACGATCAGGGAGAGGAACTTGCGCCGCTACTGTAGCGTCGGCCAGAGACACCACGATACCCTCGCTCCATGTTTGAATCCGAGTCCTTTTACGTCTCACCCTTGGTGTCAGTCACTGACTGTTGGTGGTTGGACAGCCCGCAGCGCGTGGCCTGAACCTGGACAGGGAGGGGCAGGCCACGAGTTTTGCCTGGTCGGCATTATCATCCTTCGACCCCCCAGTTGGTGAGAATGAGTCAACCTGTTGCAAACGGTGGGCTCCGTCCTCATCGCCTCGACGTATAGAGCCGACCGCGAGTCTCCGCAAGGGCTCCGCAGAGTCATCGTGATTTTGTCAGGAGTATTTGGATATTCCGCACTGGTGCAATACTCGCAGGTGGGCAGAAAACAAAAGACGTAGGGTTGTGCGGTGCTGAAACCGCTCATCGTCTGACCGAACTCGACGTGAGCTTTCGACCGGAAGGCGCTTCACAGGATGAGGACTTAACGGCTGCTAAAACCCGTGATCTCACAGCCCGATTCTTCCCGAAAAGGAAAATGCTGTAGATGACGGTGCACCGCCGCGCCTCGTTCCTTCTCGTTAGAACGCAGAACAGTGCTCAACGGAACGATTGCGTCTATTTTCCTCTCTCCTTCAGCCACGAGCGGTCCCTGCTGTGTTGTGAGCGTTGTGGATAAGGAACATTTTGGAAAATACCTGCGTTTTCTTGGGCCCCCCAACGGTTTAGAGCAGTACATTTACCGGGCGAGGCGGGATATACGGCCAAAAGATTTGCGAAAACCTGACTCATATTGCACAGGTTGCGTTCAACAAGATGTCCTAGGACGTCTGTCGTAGTAGGTCATTGAAATAATTGTCCTTGTACCCACAGTTTCCTGATGTCATAACCGGGGCCGCGGCAAGCCAGTAAGCCGGGTGTATCTGCGATTCAGCAGAGGCAATGAGATTGCAGGAGATCGTGATAAACGGTTGAGACGACCTTTAGGCCTGCCCTCGATCACCCGCTTAACTGCTAAACACCCCGGAACTGTCGTCCGTCCGTTAGAACCGCGACCTCCACTCTTCACGACCGTCCGCCACTTTCACCTGCGGAGAGGTCATTATCAGTCATTGTTGTACCAAGTGGTTTCATGGGAACGTACGGTTATTTGACCATATCGCCGACAGATCTAGCTTGGAGTTGCTTTCTCCGCGGCCGACGCCACTGAAGATGATACTGCGCATACTGACATGAAGAGTTTGTCGGTAGAGTCACTCAGAATCACATACGTGCCTGTCGGTCTCACCTGGCCAAAGAGAGACCCCTACGTCTAAAGATCGTGATCTCCATCTGCGTTCTGCACGCCCACACGTGTCGTCAAACTCTGAGCGCATCGTGAAAAGGCTTCTTGCCAATCAACATCACTGACTGGGTCTCCACGGTTTTTCAGATCCACTAGACAACATCGACTTAGTGACCACGTCGGAAGTATGAGAGTCCCGAAGACTCGTGTTCGATTGCCCACCTAATCTCTGAGATCTCAGATGACCGAAGTTTGTGCTATGAGCGAAGGACTATTATGCCTGAGTGACTGTATGAAAGGGCTGAAGATCGTCGGGGGTATGGAATCTCCTGTAGAAGCTTCGGTGGTGACTCGGTGTCTTCCCGTTAATTTTGATCAGCACAGTGGCGAGACGGTATCTACCGCGGTTCAGAATCAGCGAGGCCTCTTGCCGCTTTCATGACTACAACACACCTCCGTACTTCTGGACTCCGTTAAGGTTGCAAGATGGTATGCGCGCGTCGACGACCTGACAGCGCCATGAGCGCCGTGGCTTCACTGCAGCGGGATATTTATGCGCGGAGACGAGCTTGCACCTCTTCCTGGCTTTTGTCCGTTCGGTATGGCGAATCTGCGACAAGGGTCCACTTCTCGCAAGTCAAGGATGCAAAGACCGTAAAGCAGTAGCCGTGCGCTGATTAGACGTCATCGTGACCCTGCCAGACCTGCTGAAGAGCACAAAGGGCTATGTTATTGAACCACATTCGAGGCTTACAACCATGCGGTCCACCAGTGCATGGAAATGCGTATGTCGTGAAACCAAAGTTGCGAATGAACTGCAGAATAGAAGCCTTGTATAGTTGTTGGCGCTAAATCGAATCAAGAAGAACACGTTCGTTCATTGAGAAGTAGTACTGTACCAGAAGAAGCCGCGCACCTGTCCAGCCGCTTCCTTCCGTGTTGTTCACACCATCACGACATATGGCAGATACTCATAGAGGCTGTCGTCCTTTCCGGGAGGCAGACTCCCGGATTTTCTGCGTGTCGGCCTATGCTTCCGGCCTTGACGGATCGGAGAGCGTGAATGTTGTGAGACGGGTCCTATAACGAAAACCAGTCGAGCTCGAGCTCACTCAAAAATACCAATGGGTGAATAGCAAACTGTGCATACCTTTCACGATATTTCATCTCGTCAAACCCTTAAAACGCCGCCACCCGAATCATTCACCATCCCTCATACCCTGATACAGCGATTCCAGAGGGTTAGAGGAAGCTCAGACGTGTCAGTGAATGCTGGTGACTACGTTGGGCGAGTATTCAGGCCTTCGAGCTTCAGGACGGACCTGGGGTAGACACTGCAGCGAAAACCTTAATTAACTGTAGTACAGCCGTCACGGTACGTCGGTATTACGCCTGGCTGTTTCCGTCAACATATGCGAGAGGCTGATAATGAGTGGCCTCGCAATCATGGCGAATATACTCACCGGTAGTTGTATGGTTTGACAGACACATAAATGAAGTTCCGCAGAGTGGTCGGTCTATGTTTCCGGCCTGGACGGGATGGCTCGGAAGCAAACGAGAGTTGTCGGGGCGACGTCACCCGCCAAGATCCGTCGTCCACTCGTCGTTGTCAGCTTTGAAGGAACAACGACGAGGATGGCCGACAAGTCACGCGTTTTCGCGGTCATTGGTAACGTCCTCTCGACGAAAAGACTGCCAAGATGATTGTATCCTCCACATTGCTCCGGCCCGCGAGGGAAAGTTTTCGCTATTGGGGTAACTTGCAACTGCCCCGGCGTGGGACTCGAGACGTCGATTCCATCGGTGTCGCGGTGTCGTGAAGAATTGCTGAGAGCTTTGAATACTTTTTCAGAGAGCAACGGGGAGGGTGGAAGTTCATGGGAAGGAACAAGAAAGGGAGGAATAGGGCCAACGCTGGGCTTAGGCTGAGCCGGGCCCCTTTGCCGGAGCTGATCGAGTGATTACAGTCGGTTAGTGTCGGTTAGATCACGTCTTTATAAACTCCCTCTCCTCACATCCCCGTCCTCGCCACCTTTCTCTCCTCCATCATCATCCAACACGACCATGACGACCTCTCTCGACCACCTCAAACAGACCGGCACCGTTGTCGTCTCCGACTCCGGTGATTTCGAGTGTGAGCTGCTCTCTGCACACCGCGACCTCCAACGCACGTTCATCTCAATTTGACCCTGTATCGCAGCGATCGATACCTACAAGCCCCAGGATGCCACCACCAACCCCTCCCTCATCCTCGCCGCCGTCAACAAGCCCCAGTACCAGCGTTTGATCGACGTCGCTGTGGAGTTCGGCAAGAAGAAGGGCGGAGACGTCGATAACCAGGTTAGCGCTGCTGTGGACCGTCTGGTGAGTCTGCTCCATCGTCTTGGAGGCCGCCAGTATCTTACGGGTCATTTAGCTCGTCGAGTTCGGTAAGGAGATCCTGGCCATCATCCCTGGCCGTGTCTCCACCGAGGTCGACGCCCGTCTTTCCTTCGACAAGGAGGGCACCAAGGCTAAGGCCAAGGAACTCATTGCTCTCTACGAGTCCGTCGGGATCAAGAAGGAGCGCATTCTTATCAAGATTGCCTCAACATGGGAGGGCATCCAGGCTGCTCGCGAGCTCGAGCGTGACGATGGTATCCACTGCAACCTTACCCTTCTCTTCGGTTTCGGCCAGGCCGTTGCCTGCGCAGAGGCTGGCGTCACGCTGATCTCGCCCTTCGTCGGCCGTGTAAGTCCTATTCGTGTTTGGCGCCAGAATATCCGCCTGAGACGGGCTTTCAACCCCACAGATTCTGGACTGGTACAAGAAGAACAAGCCCGGACCCTCCTACGAAGGCGAGGAGGACCCTGGTGTCCAGTCGGTTCAGAAGATCTACAACTACTACAAGCAGCACGGCTACAAGACCATCGTCATGGGTGCTTCTTTCCGTAACGTGAGTCCTACTATGACGTCTACTTCAGGTGCACCGTTAATCCGGAATGCTATCGCTCTACAGACCGGCGAGATCAAGGCTCTCGCTGGTGTTGACTTCCTCACCATCGCGCCCCCTCTCCTTGAGCAACTCAAGAACGACACCGCCGCTGTCCCCAAGAAGCTCGATGCCTCTGCTGGTACGTGATTGACAACTGTCATCCCCAACCAAATTTCCGTCGCATTCCGACGGTCGCTGATCGTATTCTGCAAATAGCCGCCAAGGCCGCGCCCATCTCGAAGGTCTCGTTCATCGATAACGAGCCCGAGTTCCGCTGGACCCTTCTCCAAGACTCGATGGCCTTCGACAAGCTCCACGAGGGTATCAAGAAGTTCGCTGAGGACGGCGTGACTCTCAAGGACCTCCTCAAGCAAAAGATCCAGGCCTAAGCAAGCGGCGAAGCTGTTATCGTTATTTCGACGTTTCCCCAGCCCCCCTCTCTCTGCAGTGGAAGACATTCTGGCGCGCTCGCAAAGTGAAATGTGGTGCAAATGAAATAGAAGAGCAGTTTTGAACGTCCTGTTCTGTTGTAGTATCTACTTAGGAATATAATGCATAACCTCCATCCACTTCGGCGTAGCACGGCGTGTGTGGGGCGCGGTGTGTAGAAGTTGTCCAACATACACTCGGGACGTCATGCAGCGTACGATCGTTCAAAAGACAAGTCGAAACACTATTGACTCAGTTGATTTGTTCGCAATATGACGAACAGGCATTCAGTCCATTGGAGGTTACGCAACGAGTCCATTGGAGGTTACGCAACGAGTCCATTGGAGGTTACGCAACGACCATCACCGCAAGATAAGACATCCGGTATCATAATTAGCATTACCATGCGAAGTCGGTAAGTGTGGTGTCTACGTTACAGTCCGTTTGAGCGAGCGTAATGGTATAAAAGAACGAAACGAGACTGAGATGAGATGAAGACATCTCAAGCACGGGTAGCAGTGAGCTCGAAAGAGTTCATGTAGGTAGAACCAGTGTTAAGTATCCAGTGATGACGAAGTGGAGGTGGGAGTTCAGAGACCCTTGGGCTTGGGCACAACACCAGCGCCCTCTCCGAGCTTGACCAGACCCCTGATATCCGCCTGGGCACCAGCAATGACATCAGCACGCTTGGTCGCCTTCTCTGTGATGGCCTCGACGCCAGGGCCCAGGTTGAACATCCTCTTGGAGTTGGTGACGTTCTGAGGGCCGGGGTTGGACTCGAGAGGGTAGCACACGTCGTTGAATTGGTTAGGAGCGTAGCCGGGTGCGCAGGAGGTGATGTAGCAGGCGGAGGATTTGCAGACCGCGGATTCGACATGGGGAAGGGCGGTGCAGTCCCTGCCAACGGCGGGGAAGTAGGTACCAAAAGGCGAAGGGACCATGCAGCCACCGCCTGATAGAAGGTCGTGGTCAGCCTATCACGTATCAACAGACAATGCAACATCAAGTACTCACAAGACTCCACGTCGTTGACAGTGTCAACGCACTCGTACTCATTGCTACCCTCTACAACACCACAGACTGTGTAACCCGCGCCACAAGTCGGCCCAGTGTCTTGCCTCTTGCTGGCAGCGATGCCTGCATGACGGCTGCGCCTCTGAGGAGGTGCGGGGACAGCCGATCCGCATCCGTTAGGGTAGTTTCCGCACTGGCCGTTGCACTCAGTCATGGGTGCGGGGCACTTGCAGGAGGAAGGATGTTGGTCGCCGGGGTTGGTGTAGGGCTGGTATCCGTTGGAGCATTCGAAGCCACAGGGCCAGTCGGGGGCGCAGACGGAGTGGCCGTGCTCGGGGAAGGAACAGTGTTGGCAGTCGGGGTGGTTGTTGACCTGGTTGCACAGATGAGGTCAGGACCGAGACCAAGGAAAAGAGAGGTAGAGAGACTTACGAGACCCTCGAGGATGGCGGTGACTTTGGCGACACCGAGCAGGCCGGAAGCGGTCTGGCACGCCGAGTTGGACTTGACGAACTCGGGAATGAGAGACACGCAGAGACAGACGTCGAGGTGTCCGGCAACGAGAGGCTTGCCTGTCACACGACCAATGAGAATGTGACTCAGACTGCTGAACGATCGAAGGTGCTCACCATTTTGGAGGATGTCAGTCAGGGTGAGATCGACGTCCAAGCCAACGCAGACGTCGAGGACGTCACGACGGATCTTGGCTTGTCTTGACTTGATAACGTCGTAACCGCGCGTGAGGCTCGACGCGTAAGCAGAGGAGGCAGCGAGGACGAGGGGAGCGACGGTGGAGAACTTCATGATAAGTCTGGATCTAAAGGATAGTACTGGTTGAAAGGATAGACGAGATGGCAGCACACAACGAAGTGTACAAGCCTGGTCAGTGAGAGGATCACGAAGGGGTTGGGGGGAAAGCTTAAAGCAAGAAGCTGAAGAAAAGCAAGACAGCGTCCGGTGAGGTGGCGACCTTTATACTCGCCCATGTTCGGTTGATCTGAAACGAGGGCACGAGAGAAGC
This sequence comes from Steccherinum ochraceum, assembly GCA_004332605.1. Taxonomy (NCBI): domain Eukaryota; kingdom Fungi; phylum Basidiomycota; class Agaricomycetes; order Polyporales; family Steccherinaceae; genus Steccherinum; species Steccherinum ochraceum. The sequence continues at coordinate 25,147 of RWJN01000038.1, forward strand.
ACGATGAGTCTTAGATCTCATTGACCCGTCCCAGTCTGCCAGACCACGCTTCGGAGAAGAACCCCCCCAATAATAGTCCGTAGCCGTCGCAACGAGTGACCAAAATACGACGGAGCGAGAGCGGATTGGCCCGGCAAGATGATGGCATGGACGGGGTGCGCAGTGAAGAACGCTGGGCTTTATGATTACCGCGCAGGCCTCGACGAAGAAGCCGTCTCTGGCGAGGCGAAAATAAACCAAGTGGAGCGCTGTTGTTGGCGGACCAAGTGGTGCGTGGCCGACCCGACGGTGAGGACCACCCGCGTCGCGTCGCGTACGAGGGCTCGGCATACGCGTGGCAAGCTGACAACTGTATCTCGCCGTTTGCTTGTGTAAAGCTTTGCGTCCTCTTGAGCTTGCTCTGGCAAAAACTGCTGTCACAAGAGTAGTGCAAGTTACAAAGCTGCCGCAACGTTGAAGTCGTGCAGAAAACTTACCACTGAACTGCAAAAACGGCAGACGTAATGTTCATGAGTAGGCGAGAGAAGTCCGTCTACCTCCCCGGATTTAGCCAATTAATCTTGGGCCGATCTAGACCGATTCATCTGGTGTTGCTAGTTGTGGTCATGTGAGATGCGTCTGTGTGAGTACTTTCAGAGCTTCAGCTTGAAGAATGTGCTAAAGGCGTTGAACTTGACGGGCTATAGCAAGTCCTAGCTGACAGTTGGAAGATGCTGCAAGAGTGAATGAAGGCAGAATGAACATAGCGGCTACAGAATACAAAGGAAATAAAAGTCTAGTCCATCCTGCCCTTGAGGGTACGAGTTACAACTTTGTCTTTCGTGCTACGCAGGGACAAACATAGCATCGTCAGTCAAGGCTCGTCAATTTGAGACTTCAGTACTCACATAACATGCACAATAGCACCCCAACCTGAATAAGCATCACGGTCCACTGCATTGAGCAGCGACTGCGAGATGGTCTCGAAGAGATCATCCGCCTCCAGATCTGGCTCCCACAACCCTTCAGCCACACCAAACAACTTCTCACTCGCTGTGCCCGCCACGATCAAATCCTTCGCGAAATTTATGCAACCGATGACGTCGGTGCCGGCGATGAAGGGCGCATAACCTCCGTTTGGGAGCTTCTGCATGCCTGCAATGACGGGTTCGATGAAGTAGGGGCCAAATCGCTTCTCGTACAGTGTTGAGGACACGAGCGCAGTGAAGGCCTCGGGTTCGATCTCTCGCTCCTCCTTGATAGTGTACATGTTTACACGATAACGAAATTGTTCATGTCTATTCAAAGACTGATGTCAGCTACGAGAGCGCACGGATAGAAAGTATGCTCACAGAGTTGTCACGTCTGTCGCGAGTCCGGGAAGTCCAACGAATATCCGGTCTGTAACCGGGAAGATCTGAGGTTGCGTGCAGCACGTAAGTTACTATGTGCTTTAAAGATGTTTCAATACGCACTTTCTGGAAGTCAGACGCAATGCTCAGCGATTGTACACCCAATCGCAAGTCCGAAGCAATAGCAACGCAGTCCTTGCCCACCATGGCTATCACGGAGCCACCGTTGTAATCCATGATCGACTGAAGAATATGTCAGAGAACACTTGTAATTTCACGGACAAGGTACCCACCATGATGAGAAATTAGACGAAACGAGAAGTGGGAGGATGGTGGTTTGGAAAGAATGTAGCCGATGGAAGGAGGAGAGCGCAATACGCAAGACGCGTATACAGGGTGACGCGTCCGCCGGCGTCTCTGTTTGGGTCACTGTCACCGACGCGTGACCTCATCACAGTGTCACGCAACATCACACGACCATGGCCCGCTGGTCGGTGTCACGCTTTCCTTCTCGTTCCAGTCAACCACATACCTTACCCTTCGGCTATCCAATCCATTGTTCTCCGCAGATTCTCTACTCATTGCATACTTGTGCTGCTGCACTTAGCGTTGGATCAGTCGTTAATGGCGTGCATGGACATGAAGACCAAAAAGTGCAAAGTCGTAGTCAAGTTCGTCTGTGAGACAGGATCTTTCGCCTAAGAATACTCCTTTCCAGTACGTATTTTGATGAAGGATTTCGAAGAAGTAGTAGAACAGTAACAGTCGTGATCTGAGGTGTGTATTGTACAAGCTTCGCTATCGGCATAAGCTAACTTTTGTCTCCGTGTCTCGCAGACTTCCATTATGAGGCCGTACAATCGAAGTACGCCAGCCAACTTGATCATCTTAACTGATGACGAGACTGTACGCGGAACTGCGAGCAAATAACTTAGCAGCGGGTCTGATTTGAGGCGCAGATACAAGACATACGTGGTGAGTGTAGCTGAACCCGTGGTGGGCTCTGTCCCAGCTTGTGCCGTGACCAAATACTGCGAGGTACTGACTCCCTCGTGTTGCGTCAGATACTGCAAGAGTTATTGTCAGCTCGAAAACCGCCAGCGCTGTAGGAAGTCATGGTCACTGACGTTCAAGAACTGCACGATATCTCCGCTGAAGCTCGTGATCGTCCCACTGGTGGGCAAGAACGAGAAGACGTTGTTCGCGCCATTGCTTCCGCTGTACAAGTTCCAAGCGTGGCCGGCGATGTTGATGTTGCTGGCGACGGGCTGTGGGGTTCCGTCGGAGTTGTACACGGCGGAAATGGGCCCCGCATTGAAGTTGGCCAGCCAGATCATGATCTCGTTGACGTTGGACCCTCCAGCCGTGTTAGCCGTGAAGAGGTCGTATGCTACGTCGGCGACGATGCTTCCGGAGGTGCTTTGCGACCACATCCACGTCGACTGCAACAAGTGTGAGTACGTGCTCGTTCTCAAGCTTATGCTCTTAGCTTACCGGCATGCTCTTGATGTTCTTCAGCTGCGTGTTGATACCTTGGTTCAACTGGATATTGGAGAAGCTCTTCACACCATTTCCTCCGACCCAATTCCAGGTCGTCTTCCAGGAGAGGGTGCTGCCGCTCAAGCTGATGAGGTTCGAACACTGCGAACCGGATGTGGCACCACCCGCGCCCCACAAGTCGGCCAGCAGCGAGTACGGACCTGCGGTGACAACATCCCAATCGCCGCAGTGAGATGAAGTGTCGATGGACGACTGTCGCGCTTCGAGGTCTGCAGCTGGGAGCGCGAAAGTGAAGGAAGTTGCGAGGAGAAAGAGGGAGGTAAGCTTCAAGAACGCCATTGCTAGTGAGTATGGTATTCTGCTCCATTCTGCAGTGAACGACCAAACTTATATGCCGCCAGACTCGTCTTCCCCTCTTCCATTCCTCTGCAAAACACTGGTCATCTTTGCTGGTCACTGTTCTCAATGTTCCGAGGACCGCTGGCTCGCACGTCGAGCACGGTGAGCGGACGTTTGGTACGGATAAACCGCGACTCTTGTATCCACTACGACGCGTGCAATCCTAGCCATGAGACTTCTCATATGCTCTGTGGGCGTCTTCAAACCGGTCCGCGGTCAGGATCAAGATGGATGTGATCTCCACGCAAATCGTGCATGGTGTAATGAGGCTGTTCATGTGGACCTTGTGCATTGCGAAGAAGCCGATGGTACGGGCGGACAACGTGTTGCGTATTGCTCCTCCTTCGTATATCTGATTTTGTTTTATATCGACCAGGAGTACCCACGCCTGTAGTGCAAAGTCTGACGGAGTAACTCTCTGGGGTGTCGGAAAATCCTCTCCTGATCTCGGTCTATACCCTCATTTTCATCCTTGTGGGATCGCCGGTCAAGCGGTCTTCTTCTTATTCGTGCTTCTCCTGCACTGTTCGTGATGGTCAGCGGGCGCGAGAGTACACGTTCAGCTTCTCTGTGTGTACGTCGCTTCGTCAACAACAGTTGGTTTCCATAGCTCATTGTTGTTTTGACAGATGTTTTATAAAAGACTGTCGCCTCATTGACGTTCAACGTCTGGCGCGTGATCTTTGGGACTACCCGATACTCCGGTCAATAGCCTACGCGTTCGCAATGAAAACCGATAAAGTTTTGCTGAATCCGGTGCACTCTTCTTGAGTGGCCTCCTCTGAACCTCGGTCCTGGAGGCGGCGTACACTCGACCTGAAAGCCGTGCTTGACGGAATCAGAGACTCCGAGATAAGTAGGTTCTAGATGCGGTGCGCGTCCGGAAAAGCGCTTCATGAACGCCACCGGATTCGAGATCTTCATGTGTGTACGTACACTTGGTGAGATGCTCCGATGTCCATATGTCGCTGGTTAGCAATCTGATATCGTCGTCAGCTTGGAGATGCTATTACCGAACGACATTGTCTACAGACAGCTGAATGTCGAATGGCCTGAGTGACCTTTCTACTGGAGTCGCGGTTCTGCAGTGGCGGTGGACTGAAGATGTCGATCAGCGCGTCCTATGTTCCCACGAACTCCTCCGTCAGGTACTCAACACCGACACGCGATGAGGGCTCTTGTATCTTGTCTCGCTAAAACCTCCGGCATGTCAATCAATCTTATAACCGACGTATCTGTATGCTGACATACTGTCATGATTTCCTTTCCTAGCATAATTGCTTCCCAATCCAACCTCAATGTTCGACCAAGCGAGGCCCCAAAGCAGAAAGAATTAAGTTGAGCAGCCACCAACAGCAGCACAGGACAGATAGTATCTCAGGATTGCCTCATGAGTCAGGTTCGTCGCCAAAGGGATTTGGATGGGTGGCTGACTGGCCCTACATAAATCCCAGCTTGACGCGATGGTACCTTCCCGCATCTCTGTTTCGCCCCGGTTGCTTGGTCTGCTTTTTGGCCAGTGCTGCTCTCCAAAGCGAAGGCCCTTGCCCTTTCCTTCCTTCTAAGTCTCGTGTCCTCGTGTCTCTATACGTTCCTTCTTTGAGATATCGTATTCGCCAAGATGGTTCAGCAGAAGCTTTGGATTGTTCGCGAAGCCGTGCTCGGTGAGTAGTCATTAGAACCTCATGCCCATGGAAAATTGTGCTGAGCTGTGAATTCATCTTGCAGGTGCATTGACCACCTTCTCTATCATCGTGCTGGCTGTCAACGCCCACTATATCTTTGTGACGTTGAACGACGACCTCTTCGTCGATGGGTTCGTGGTCTGGCCTCAAGACTCTCCTGATACGTTCTCGCTCCTCAATGTCGCAGTCGCGGCTTTGACACTCCTCACTGTCCCAGTCATGTAAGCCATTGTCGTCTCCCGATATGAGGGCCAGCCTGTTGATCATCGTGTTTATTGTCCAGGCTGTTGCTTGAGCGTACTCGGAAAGGAGCGTTCACCTCCATGATCCTGTTTGAGCTGTCGTGGCTAGGTTAGTGTCTATTACGCCTTCTCGAACTCCAGTGGACTCAGATAGCGGTCGGATAGGCGTGCTGTGCATTCTATGGATTGCCGCGGCTTCTTTCACCGTCGACAGCGTCAGGTTGCTCGTTGCCTTGTGCAATCTGAGGCTGAACAAGAAGGTCGGCGTACTGCAGTCGGCTTGCAGAGATGTCAAGGCGTCGGAAGCCTTCGGCCACCTTGCGTGGGTTGCCGGTGAGTCACCGTTTGTGTGGGCACCATGCCGGAGAACTTGCTGACTCCATGTTTACCCAGCTCTCGGCTACCTCTGCTCCTTGTTCTTCCTGTCGTATCGATCTTCTCAAGCTGGTCAGCCCGTCTGGCGCTCCGCCGTCAGCGAGACGCACTTCACCACCAACTTCACCGTTCCTGGCATGGGACATAACGAGAACGAGGCCAGGCACGACGCCAACGGACACAAAGAGGCGGACCCTAATGTCATAGCGCAAACTCAGAATCTGAGCTATGCCTACCCCCCTCCCGTTGGCCAGCCGGTAATGCAGCAGTACAACCCTTCGCAGCAGCAGATGCCAGTGCAGCCACAGATGCCCCAAGCATCTCCTCAGCCGCAGGTTCCTTACGGCCAGGCTCCGTATCAGTCGGTGCCCCAGGGCGTGCCGACTCCGCCCCCTGCTCAGGCCCCGGTGGCGCAGCCTTACGGCCAGGCTCAGGTTTAGGGTTGGTGATTCCGCTCGTCGAACAAAAGAGTGAACATTCCTGTTCACCCCAGTCTCGCTTCGTCTTGCATTCCTCGTCGCCTCACTGTACCTTTAGGCTATTTATGGTTTGGAGAGACATTGGTTGTAGTTCAAGGATTTTCCAGTTCTTTCGCCGTGCGGCGTCCTTTCTAGTCGTTTGGCATCATATGGCGTAATAAATGTTTGCGTGCAGTACTGAGATCGGTCCCCATTCGTTCCAAAACGGTTCCGCAAAGGAATTTACCCAGCATCGCCAGGTCATTTAGAGAAAGCCAGACCAAAGTACTTACCTGCAGTTGACATGCACCATCCTCGACGTGTCGGACTCCGGTCCGAAGCTTAACATCGAGCGCCTTTGCTATAGACGCCCTTCTATAAAGCCTGAAGCGACACGAGGGTCTCCAAATTTTTCCCACTTCCCCACCACACAGACTCGACGCCGCGATGCTTGCCACACCCAGAGAACTTCGTGTTTTCATCCTTGCGAGCAAGCCCGAGTCTGAGCACCCCAACGCTCCTGGTCGACGGTAGTCGCCTTCTGTCACCATCAACCAGGAAGATACATCGCTCACGTTCTTCGCCCGACGATCTGCTTCAGCAGGAGAGGGTTTTACGAGAGTCGAAAGGTTGGGATGTGTGGCGGGAATAGGTGCGCTCTATGCCATTGTTTCGTCTGTCATTTTGTTTTTCTATCGGTGCCACCCCGCACTCTCGTGCGGCTTGTCCGCTGGGGCAGCGGACAACGTGTCACATTGTGTACCTTCAGCGGGCCAATGTCCACAGACTATGTCGTCAGTGCGTGTGCGTGACGACGTGTCAGAGAGACGCTACTCTGTTCCTTGTAGGCAGTGCGGTGACTCAAGGTGGATGTTCGGTCGCTCCGTTCTATCCGCCGCTCTGATGCTCTCATGAGAACACACGCACCACTCTCAAAGGCAAAAACGTCAATGTTAAAGCCTATTCACTTCTGAGCCACTGGCAAAGTACTCGAGTACGTCAGGCAACGCTCGCACATTCAAAGCGAAGTCATCGCAATACCTTCTGTCGCGTCAACGCTAGCCGGTCGAGGAGCATAACCTCAAAGCCTAGTACCTCAAGTCCGAGGTCTGGTGAAGCTACGATGCCTGCATTTCGGCTCGTCTTTCACCATCGACACTCCAAGTCGAATAAGTCGGTAGTCTAAACCGCAACAAGACAGTACTCCATGCTGCACAAGTCGACAGTCAACGTCGCATATACCGGAGAGAAAAAGCAAGCGCAGAAGCGGTAAGACCGCCGTTATCCCCAGTCCAAATACGACGTCGTGCTGTGAAGGACCGAAGCCCCGGTGTCTTATCGACGTCTGGTGGCATATCTGTGTTGTGGCATACGAGGAATCGTTGACGGACGATCCTTACAATTTTTGGACCTCTTCGCATCTCTTCGTGAGATTGCCTGTTCACCGGGCTGCGTAAACAATTAAAGGTACGCTGTTCGCTCCTTTCGTAAGAACGTCGCCTCTCATCAACTCCTCCCCAGTGTGTCTACAGTGTCTGTTGCATGTGATCACCGTTCCAAGACATCATTGTAGTAGCGTCACCAGAATACAATATTATACTTTCGTGTCATCACAGGTTCTGCCGATGCTACGACCGATTCACTCACGAATATTTAGTCTTTTTTGCTACCTCCTTGCCTCACAAGGGCCTGTATCTGTGTCCACGACTCTGTGACCCTTCGGTCTTCGGCAGCTTCCTCGTCGTCTTCCTCGTCGTCCTCGAGTTCGTCCAGTGGCGGTAAGGTACATCTCGTGTTGAAAATAACAAGGTTGGGGAACAGGTTGACCACGAAGTTAGCGTAGTCCAAGATATCGTGCGCATCAATCTCCATGCTATAGGAGATTTCGAAGTGCTTCAGTCCATGGTTCTGTGTGCGTAAATCCTTTGCTTTCTGAATGATGTCTTCGGGCGGCAGGGTATTGTCGAGCTCCAAGCGAAGTTCAATGAGACGGGGACAGTGCTCTGCGAAAGCGAGTGCGGCCGCTACCGTGGACATGGGATAGATGATAAAAGGGGGCGTGCCAATAGACACCAGGTGGAACTGCTGCAACTTCGGCAGAGCCTGCGCGAGTGCGTGTAGGCATTCGTCGTCCGCTTGGATCCACACCCGCATGTTGATGGACAAGTGGGTCAAGTTGGGGAGCTGGGTGAGGGGGAGGAGGGTGTCCGCTTCGATCACATGCTGTAGTACAGTCCGGGCGGGTGGTGCATCGAGCTGCGCCTCTTCGTCGGGAGTGGGCAAGAAGTTGGTGAGGGTGACAGCTCTGAGACTCGTACGCCAGCGAGCAAAGGTCTCAAGAGTACTTTTCATGTCATCGACCTGCATCCAAGGTGGGTGGACGGATATTTTGATGCTTTCCATGCGCTCGGACTGAACGGCATTCCAGAAAGGAGCGCAGTCGGCGAGCTCTCTGGCATACATCATGAGACCGGTCAAACTAGGGAAGAAGACGGTTCCAGCTTTGATCTTGGACACGAACTTGACGAGGTCAACGTATCGCAAGCGAATGACGACCTCCTTGAGGACTGGGAGTCCGCAGAGAGCTTTCGCGGACAAAAGGGAATGGGGAATGTTGACTTGATAGGTCGTGAGCAGTGCAAGGCGGGCCATGGCATCCCCGATGACATCGCCAGCGCCGGACCACTCGTCGTCCTCAAAGAACGTGCAGACCTTCCGAAGCTGTGAGCAGCGTTTTGCGAGGAGCGCGTGAGCTTCGCCAACGGCTTGCGGAGACGTCGGCACGGCGGGAGGTTCGGTGGCATATGACATGAAGGAAACCAGTCTGTCTCCGACGAGATGTGGGGTGTACAGATAGAAGGCTTCGTCTTGTTTGTCGAATGACCACATCATCCTGATGACGCTTGAGAACAGGCGCTGCTCGTCTTCTCCAGGTAGCAGCTGAGGCGGAAAACGGTGCTTCATTGAGAGGAAGAGTCCATCTGAGATGGCCCATTTCTCCGATACTCCGAGGTACCAGCCCGTCCCTACCATCCTCACTCGGCGCGCGTTTCGTTCGACAGACTTCCAGTCCTCTTCTCTTAGGAATCGCTTCAGGTGCTGCAAAGTTGCCGACGTCACGATGATCAGCAACGCAGTGATATCCAGATCGAGAGACGACATACGATAGTCTTGACTACTTGATACTCTGGAACGGGAGACGGTGCTTCCTCAATATACCATGCATCCGCTGGAAGACACCTGAATATGGTGGCGATGTTGGGCACCGTGCGGTACAGCGCATCCAACGCAGGATCACAGAACGTCCGGCAGGAAGACGCGATGGCGAAGAGGGTGGCTTGGCCATCATTTCTGTCGCGAACATAGGAAAAGATGTAGACCAGGATTTCGGAGACCTGTAGACAAGGAGGGAGCTCGCCGTTTGCAAGGTGTAGGCTCAGGGTAGGGGATTTGGTGGTGATATCCGAGTCGCTGGCACTAGCAACATGTTTGCTGCCGCTGTTGAGATTGTACCCATGGAGCAGCGCTTGGGCGAGCTGCCTGGTTGTATGAATCAGATCAGAACTCCGCAGCTAGGTGAGAACAAGGGCTGTACTAACCACTCTTGCATCTTGCAATAGCAGGTTATTGCACCTGCACAGGGGAAAGAGTCGAGGATACCTCGAAACTGCCAGTACCCATCTTAAGGAACTGATAGAAACGCCGTCTTACCGACATCACAGCGGCAGTACAGTGGCCTCATGCTGTCGGCTGATCCAGTACACTCGGATGGGGTTGTAGCACCTGAAAGCGTTCACTCGGAGCCAGTGATGAGTTAAGTACATGCGAAAAGATGCCCATAGCAGTCCCTGTTGTGGTGCACGACGGTTCGGATGTTTCGGTGTTCTGCCGATCTTCGTCCATCCATGGAACTACAGCGAGCCAAGACGGGTGGGAAGACATCATCTGGACCAAGATTAGTCAGGATATAAACGCAGCATAATGTCCACAAACGAACCTTGCCGCATTCGGGTAACTTTCTGTGATAATAAGACCTTCGTGGTACCAGGACAGCTCTAGATATCAGACGACTTACTTCTCTTGGACTGACTGAGAACCTTCATTACAAATGTACACTCAGTGTGGTTTTGCGGTGCAATGAAATTATCTTGGATGCCAAATGGCGTGCGTAGTGACGGGATGCCTGGTTTTGAGAAAAATGTCGTGCATCAATTACGCACAGGCCCTCCTAGCTAGTTATTCCTCATCCAACCACCCTACCACTGAGACCCACGAAGGACGCGTAGACACTACTCTCCACCATCTACATATGTGACTATCAGCCCTGTGAAACAAGCTATGCGGAAGAGAAATCATACCTCTCGACATTTGGACGCCCTTCGGTGCTAATGAGAGCTTTACTACTGAAGACGTGGAAAGTATGGAGATGAAAGATATCGACGAGAGTGAAGTCCTGAAAAGCTCCGTTAGCGACCGAGTCGATTTCAGCTCCAACTTTGATCGTGCTCACATCTCCTGCAAGATATTTCTGACGTGATAATATCCTATCATACACGTCGAAAGTATTATTGAGGCACTGTAGGCTTTCCTCGACGACCCTTTCGTCAGGTTCGTTATCGAACATCCTGTAGAGAAGCCATAAAATAATCATGTTCATGCGATGCAATTTGACTACTCACGGTTCGATAAGAAGTTGCCGCACCATTTTGGTTGTATATCTCTCCCAGTGGCATTCATTCACGCTGGCCGCTTGTTCGAAAATCGCGTATTTCTTTGTATCCTTATACATATCCGGGAGGAGGGGAGCCTTGATATTGTCACGGTACTTTGTCGCTATGTACCACGAGATGGCTCTGCTCTCGTACAGGATAAATCCATCGTCATCAATGTAGGGAACTTGGCCAAAGGGGTGGTTGTTCAGATATGCATCTGACTGATGCTCCCCTTGCACCATGTCAACCTTGATCAGCTCGAAGGGGACGTTGTATTCTTGCATGACCATTGCAACGCGCAAAGTGTGGCCCGAGAACGAGGCACCGAAGAGTTTGACAACCATATCGCCGATGTGAGCTGGCAGATGGTACTTCAGGAGGGAGGTGAGCTGAGAGGAGAGCGATGGGGAAATCGCACTCACATGTTGATATCTTAAGAGAGGAATCTAGGGTGTCGTGGATTCTGAAGAGACAGCAAGACTGAAGTGAATGAGAGTGACATGTTGTCCTATCATTCAGCTGATCGGGTAGAAGATCACGACCAACGTTCCACATTGACGTGCCAACACATTTTGTCGAAGGTCTTTGAGAGAGGTTTACGGCACAGGATGTGGGGTGTATTCCTGTTTTCGTACCAGTAGGTCTTTGTATTTAGCTATGAAACAAAACCGTGAGTGTGATGCCCGTTCAAGCAGAGCTACCTCACACGAGCAGACCAAAGGAGAAACCTTACGTCGTCATCTTGCGGGTCACAAATCAAGTCTCTTTGTCTGTACACGTGAATTTTTAAAGGCGGGAGGACTCGGCAAGATTGACATCCTGAACTCATGCGCTTTAGATCAGAATGAGCGATACAGACAGTGAGAGTCGCGAGCTCACGATGCTTGCTCTATCATCTGAATTTGCAATGATTCCGTACATATCCACCACCTGATTCATATCCACAACATTCTTTTCCGCGACAGCGTGGCCGGGCGGCAGTACATGGATTTTACGAGCACAAGGTTCACTGCTCAGTCGGAACACTCTTCACTGAAGGAACTTTACTTACACCTTCGCCATCACCTTGCCAACGTCCATCTCCCAGGGAGCACTGCCCATAGAGCCCCGTTTATATGCACGTCTTGTTTGAACGGTGAAAATACTGCGCCCACGTCCTCGCGGCACTTTCCTGCGTAATCGCGCGACTTGCGTTTTGGACAAAGGAATATACTGTGAACCGAGGGTTGTGTGAACATCTCCCTAGTGACGTTGCGTGCTTGGGTGAGTACGTCAACATGGATCTGAGTACCAATGTACCCACATCTGCAGAACCAGGAGCGGACTTGACGGATCCGTAGTATTGTCCATCTGCTCATTCACTTTCGTACGAGTAGTATGACTTTCCTATGACGAAGATTTTTTGCGGGCGAGTTCGAGGGTTTGAAGTAGTATCTGAATGATCATCAACTCCAATGGTGACCGGTGAGCGGTTCAGAAGACGCGACTGATTGAGGTCCAATCAGCTGCTGGCTACATGGAGATCTCGCACTCGACAATTCTACGTCCCGTTGTGACACGCACTGTACCTAAAATGAGACCGCAAATCAATACATGGTAGCGCAGTATAAGGATAGAGGAAGTGCACTCGCCACTGTTTTGATGACTTGGCCAAGGAGATCACGGCGGCGAGTAGACCAAGCTCCAACCGAACGAGCAAAAGTCCTTACTGTAGAATAAGTATAGGATTGAGGATAAAATACCGCTTTAGTCTATCTACTCAAAATAATGACAACGAAGATAATCTACCGGCCAGTCCAGTACTATCATGCACAGGCCTCATGCCATCTCCTCAGCGACATGCGCGTATGTCAAATCAGCGTTCAGCGACCGCTCATATCGTCTTCGACCCTCGTGCAGCGTCACGGAGATGCCCGCGAGAGTAAGCAGCATGAAGAGGTCGTCGAAGTCCAACGGTGCTGTTTGGAAGATAGCTTGCATGAAGGGTACGTAGATGAGCCCCAGCTGGGTAACGAAGGAGATGGAGACGGTCGTGATGAGCATTTTGTTTTGCATAAATCCGCAGCCGAGACCGCGGTTCTGGATGGCAGAGACAAGGTCGAGGAATACGAAACATGTGAAGGTCTGAAAAAGGTTTGTCAGTATGTGATATGAAATAGCGACGATGACGGCTTACCATAGTCTGTTCTCGTCTAGACATGTGGTCGTCGGACAGCGCGTAGGTATAAACAAATAGGGTACCAAGAACAATCATAGAGGCAGAAAAGAGAACTCTGTAGAGGAGTCGTTGAGAGATGATTGGTTCGTCTTTCTTCCGTGGTGGTCTACGCATGACAGCAGGATCGACAGGGTCCACACCCAGAGACTGACTCGGTGGTCCTGAATAAGAATGATGGTGTAAGTAGATGAATGAAAGCACAAGTTGAAAGTTCTGCTTACCGTCCATAAGGATGTTGATGAACAGGATCTGCATCGCATTCAAAGGGTTGCTCAACCCGAAGAAGGTACTGAGGGTGATGAGACTCAACGCCGCAACAGCTGTACTGAGTTGGAAGGAAAGGAAGTTTTGAATGTTGTGGAAGATGGATTTCCCTACAAGATGAAGGACATTCAGTCAGGACGCTCACATATGGTCAGGTATACGGGATGAACGAACCTTCTTCAACGGCAGGGAGGATAGTACTGAAGTTATCATCAACAAGAATGACATCGGCAGCTTCCTTCGCAACATCTGTCCCACTCTTGCCCATCGACACGCCAATATCCGCCATCTTCAACGCAGGGGCATCGTTGACTGTGAACAAACATCCAAGGCGCGTTAAGAAGAGGAGTATTATCACCGCTGATAGGACGTACCTCCATCACCAGTCATGGCCACCACTGCGCCCCGCGACTGGAAAGCGTCTACAATCGCCATCTTGTGTTTCGGCGTCGTTCGCGCAAACACGCTCACACTCCCCACTCGCTCTTTCAGCTCCGCCTTCGACATCCGGTCAATCGCTGCGCCAGTGAGGACAGCCGAGTTCGACCCGTCCGCCATATCCCTGCCCAGCTTCAACCCGAGCTCGCGCGCAATAGAGGTGGCTGTCTGCTCGGCATCACCAGTGATCATGACAATCTGGACGCCGCCTGATTGAAGGAGGTTGATAGCATCGGCGACGCCTTTGCGAGGAGGATCGAGCATTGCTTGGAACCCGACGAAGACCAAGTTGGACTTCTGAGAAGCGGTCTCCCGTTCAAAGCTTGGCTGCGGTGTGGATGCTCGGGAAGAGGACAGGGAAGAAGGTTTGGAGGACTCGACAGAACCGTGACCGTACGCCATGGCAATGACGCGCAAACCTCTTGAGGCGGTTGCTTGGGCTTTGGAGAGAATGACATTGCGCATCTTCGCGTCCAGCATGGGTGTCGAATCGTCCGCGACGTAGTAGAACTTGCATCTGTCCAGGATAGCATCGATAGAGCCCTTGATGTAGTACATCTCCCGTCTGGAATCGGCGGTGGAGAGAGCGGTCTGCGAGCCATTGTGAAACCCGCTGACGGCCATATACTTGCGATCTGAGCTGAATGGTAGCTCCGTTTGCCGCGCAAAATCCTATGATAACGTGAGACAGATGTTTATGCAAGAATGAGAGTGAACCGACCGAACGCTGATCTGACATGCCGAAAATCGAGAGGATGTTCAATAACGCGACATCCGTAGCTTGTCCAGCATATATGTTCTCTTCTTGCCGCCAGATAGCATTGTTACATAAAGAGCCAATAGACAGTGTACGCTGAACCGCAGGTGAAATACGTTCCGAAGGGGCAGCCGGAGACGCAGGGTCGATCTTCAAGGTTTCGTCAACAGCGTAGATCTCGGTTACTGTCTGCTCGTTCTTCGTAAGAGTACCTATAAAACAAATCATTAGCTCCTAAACGCGGGTCAGTCTAAATATTGCATACCAGTCTTGTCAGAGCAAATGACAGAGACAGATCCGAGCGCTTCGACGGAATGCAACTTCTTGACAATTGCTTTGCGTTTGGACATTCGCAAAACCCCAAGAGCGAGCGTCACTGTTGTGACGATGGGGAGACCTTCCGGGATAGCAGCAACAGCGAGTGACACTGCACTTCATCAAAAGCAACAATGAGCTCCTTCATCCTGTGCTATGAGGGACGACGTACCTCCAATAGTGAACATCTCCAACCACGAACGACTTTGCAAGACGCCGATGATACAGATGATACCAATGACGCCGAAGGAGAACAGAGATAATTTCTTGGCGAGTTCGTCCATGCTCAACTGAAGAGGCGTGCGCTTCTCTTCTACCTGAATAGCAACGGGCGGATCAGGGGATGTTATGATGCCGAATTGCTGTAAAAGCGTACCTCTTGCATCATGGAGAAGATCACGCCGAACTCTGTCTGCGTTCCTATCGCAATCACAATACCCGTTCCACGACCTGTTCAAAGACGTGTTACATGTGAGATTCTTGGAGAGATATGCTGCACTTACCACTTCGTACCAAAGTCCCCATGTAGGCGATGCAATTCCTGTCTGCCAGAGCGATAGGTTCAGCCAGTGACGGGTAAGCATGACCGTTAGCGACGCCGTTTGGTTGTGTCGAGCACGCCTCAGTGTTCTTCGACCGCGCATTCGTTTCGCCGGTAAGGCTACTTTCGTCAACTTCAAGGTCCACGGCCTCAATGAGCCTGATGTCTGCAGGTATGCGGTCGCCCGTGCTGAAGATCACGATGTCACCGGGAACAAGCTCGTTTGCAAGGAGGTGCAGCGGTTTCCCGTCTCTGTATGCATATGTCAGCGACATGCAGAGTCAGAGGAAAGATACACTCACCGAACGATGTGACAGTGATGTGGTACAAGCTTGTTCAACGCTTCCAAGCTCTTCTCCGACCTCCTCTCCTGAACGAACCCGACTACAAAATCTCCATGAACTCAGGTCTAGGGACAGACCATAATGCACTTACCAGTCAAGACAATCAATACCGCTACAGTGATGCTCACAGCGTCATCTATGTTGCCCATCACAGCGCTCACCACGGCGCTGCCACACAGGAGAAGAATGAGAGGGCTCTCGTATATAGTCTTGGCAAACTTCAGCCAAAGGGGCTCGGGACTCTCGACCGAGAACTCGTTATAGCCATGTTGAGATCGTAAAGAAGGTATCGCAGATGATGATATGCCGTCCGTGGGGGACGTGCGGAAGTAAGATAGTGTGTCCTACAGGATGGAGGGTTGGTGAATAAGTGCCCTGGTGATGAGTGGACCCGGAAAGAGTGGGGAACATACCTCGATGCTATAGTGTACAAAACGCGCAGAAGGCGTGTCTTTCTTCTCTTCCATCACCGGTACCCGCTCGTAGTCTCCTCCAGCTGCACCTCCACTTGAGAATGGAGCCGAAACCAGCTGCACTACCCGATCCCAAAGTCCCGCTGTCCCTTCCTCCGTCACGACCGTTCTTAAGCCACCCATCGCCGGATGGCCATTCGGACCTGCTGGCGGACCGCCCAATGAATCGACGGTATGTCGCCTCAGAGTCGTACTGTACGCAAAGTGTGCGCTGGCGTCCGGCGTCGGCTGAGGTTCGTGATCGTCGCCAGCGAAATCGGAGAAGTATGCTGAAGCAGGTGGGGAGTCTGTCCTGGTATGTGTGTATTGCATTCCTGCACCAGGCACGGCCCGCCCATTGCTGAGGTTATGTCGCGAGAAAGCAGAGGAGCTGGAGGCGGCGGCGGTAGAAAAGGAGGACTCGGCGGGCGCGAAGTCGAGGTCCCTGACGGGCGACCGCTTCCTTTCAATGCCCATAACTTCCGTAGCGTGCGTCGAGGCTGCTCGAGCCGTAGAGTTCACGCCTTGAGGACGACGAACGACGCGGAATGTAGGAGGGATGGCGGGTTGGGACAGAGGCGTGTCCTGGCGTGTCTCACCGCACAAAACCGCCAAGCGGTCGGGTAGACGCCCATGACACGTATATAGGCCGCTAAATTTCTGGACGGTGGTTCTCCGTCCGTCTTCAAGTCATCCCAGTATGTAGTACGAAAGCCCCCATGATGTTCAGTTAGATTTCGTGATTGAGCGAGGATAGTTGTCTGCCGATGAGGATCTCGACAACCGTGAAATGCGCTCGACGCGACGGCGCCACAGTCGATCGCCTAGCACCTGGATACCGTGAGGCAGTTATTCGAATGTGACTGTATGGTATATCCCTAGTAGATGATGCTACAACAGAAAAGAGGTTGAGGTACATATGGTATACAGCATCCTAGATCATGATGACTGGGGACTAAATGCGACGTGTAGGTAGATGGTCAGTAAATGGTGAGGATGATGAGAGTCGGAAGGACCAGCATGGAGTAACAAGAAAAAAACCAATTGCGAGGAAACAAAACAAGATGAGTAGAAACCAACGTCCGCAATGAGGTGTGAGGAGCAACCAAAACCATGAGGAAAGAATGCTATGATGCAACGAGAGAAAGGACTAATCCACCGGGAGCAAGAAACTGGCCAATGCCCACCCGATGTCTTCCACCGAATTCCGAACCAACAGGAGGCAATCTTCGCCGTCATCCACATACAATGGTAGATGTGGGTGCGTTGACGGGTGGCCCTGCTCCTGCAGCACATCGTAAACCTCGCCCACTCTGAGGGTGAAGAAGGGCAGGTCATGATACGATACGTCTGGAGGCGGCGTGCAGTTGAAGATCACCTGACATTGATACATCGCAAGGATGCGTGCTGGTGACCGATTGCGGGAACGGCCAATGGTTGGAGGGTTGAAGGAGAGTTGGCTGGGTGTCGGTGACGGTAGTGGCTGCGTTGCATTGTTGGGAAGGGAAGGGGAACGACGATGTCGTGTGTTGATGGAAGGTGGCCCAGGGCTTGGGCGGAGGGTATCAGTGAGACGTCGACGGAGGCTGGGTTTCCGTGACGGTCGTCCACGATGGTCATCCTCCTCTCCATCATGAAGGCTCCGCAGGCTGCTACTTGCGCTGCTGTTCTCGTCCAACAGACGGCCGTGTGAGGCTGACTTCTTCAGAGGTTGTGGGTGTGAGATCTCCTTCCGTCCCTTCGGAGACGCTCTCGGTGGGCCATAGAGCAGCTCGTCGTCGTTCACGAGATGCGAGACTGCGCTGTGTGTATGCCGATGCGACTTGATGGACTTCCTCGAGTGCAAGCTCTCGTTGGACTTCCTCCGATCCAAAGGTTCGAAATGACCACTACCCCACCCATTTTCAGCAGCTGGTGCCGCCTCCGGATAATCGACGACATATGAGTCTGTCGTCGATGTCGATGCACGAAGATTCGCTACTGAGGGATCCGCCAAGCTAAGCGCAGACAAAGTGTCGATAGAGTTACTCATCGACCGCTTTCGCCCTTTGCCCGGTTTGGCCTTCAGTTTCTCCTCTGGGCTGCCCTGGTCGGGACGCTGGGCTGGACGTGTAATGTTCAGCGCTTTGACGTGTGCCTCGACCTCGGCGTAACGGCTCCACCACACTCGAAGCGTCTCCGACGACGCCCCTTGCATTTCGCCATCAACCTTGAGAGCGTCCCAGAGCTCTCCCCACCGTTCTCGAACTTCGTAGTAAAACTCGGCTTGCCAACCTGCGAAGCGAATGATGCAGGCCCTGATGCCCTTCTCGAGTAGTTTAAGGAAATCGGGAAGCTCAGCGTACAACTGAGCACGAATCGCAACGTAGGACTGCGATGCCTCGAGAAGTTGAGGTGAAGGTCGGGACTTTGAGATGTTGACGTTGAGGAGACCATAATGATAAGGCTCGAGAGTCTTCATCGCCTCCAGGAGGCGTTCTGGCGCGGCTGAGATATCTCGAAGCCTGGACAGCTCAACAAGCAACCTGGTACTGATGATCTCGCTGAGCTCGTCGCAAATGGGAATGAGTTTCTCGCGGATGACGCCAAGGAATGCGTCGAACGCATCGGAGCCTTGATCTTCAGAAAGCCCAAGAACGTCGCCAAAGCCGATGGTCCACTGCTGAAGTTGTTTCATCTGCACCGACATCGTCTCCGCCCAGCCGGTTGCGTCCCTCGCAAACCTGCGCAGGAAGTGTACAGACTCCTTCAGCCGATGTCCCCATTCATCGATACTCGTTGCTTCCTGGTTTGCATCCACGCTCTCCTTGGCTTTGAGGGCTCCCGTGCGTATGCTCTTCATTCGACCTAGGTTGACAGATGCGGCGACGCCGAGGTTCAAGCCTTTCTTCTTCGCCTTCGGGTCTCCCATCTTCCTGGCCGGTGTACCAGTCAGAACTTCTTTGACCACTTCTCTCCGTCTCCTGCCTTCATTCACTCCGTGTGCTACCGCCTCCATCTTCGCCCTCGCTTCCTTCAATGCCTTCTTGTCACCATGGGAATCAGGAGTCTCATCTATGATGGCGCCGAGAAGCAGCGAGTACTTGAGTAATCGCTGCACGGGTTTGATAAGGAGTGACGGCAAATCCCAAGCATGCGTCAGACTTTGCGCGAGTGTGCGTGAATGAGCGAGATAGGCGGTGAGAGCGGGAGACTGCGGGAGTGAATTGAGGTGCTCTAGAGCTTGCGGGTGCTTGGTGATGTAGGTATTGTATAGAGGTTCCAGATCGGGTATCTGAAAGAAAGAAGACCCGTCAATAAGCACAAAAGTCTATCGACAGCAATGAATCTCAGAGCTCACAATTGCTAAAAACAACTTCCCGATGTGGTCTTCCCCTTCTCCGTCTTCTAGGACGTCTCCCAATGCCTCTTCTATCCGTGTGCTGAATGTATCGGAGAACGAGGCCAACTCGGCCACATTGTTGAAAATGATCCTGGTATCTTCTTTGGTCATAGCAGAGCCCAGTATGGACCCGCCGGATGAGTCGGAAGCGGTTGAGACGGTTCGCGCTGATGAGCCGGACGAATGCGGTGGAGTAAGTGGTAATGAAGTAGCTTGGAAAGCCGTGGGTTGCCCTATAAAAACAAGTCGTAAGATGCGTATTCGTTGTCATGATCCTCGCTTGTCATAGCGAGGTACAGGTGAAAGAGGAATAATCACACGACATACCTAGTGCCAATGGTATATGGATATCTCGGATGAGGATGAGATCTGATGCATATGCTCTTTCAGAGGAGAGCAGTTCTTGTAGCGCATGTACACGTTTCGAAATGGGAGCAGGAGAGTCGAGAATCGAGGAGGGGCGAGAGCGACAAGGTACATCGACATCCTGTGCATCGACACAGTTTATGGATATTGGTGATGGAGGCATCGGTGGTAGAGGTTTCTCGGGGGTCTTTGACCGTAGAGTGCGGGCAAGGCTGCTGGTGTCAAGGATGTCGGAGAAAGAGTTAAAGCTGCGAGAGTGGAGTAGAGTCATCTCGTCGTCAATGTCTGAAAGGATATCCACGACGGTTGACGACAGTGACGACAAGGTTGTGTCCGCTGTATCAGCTCTTGCTGGCGGTGTTCGAGGGGGAGTTGAGACAGGGTCGGTTGAACCCCTCGCTTGGGGTCGCAAAGGTGATCGAGGAGGTAATGGCGGGGAAGGAAGAGGAAGTGAAACCAGACTTGGGCCGTCGAAGCTGGCTGCGGTCGAAGAACTCGGCAATGGAAGTTGAAAGTCGGAAGGAGGGCCCACGCGGCGGGAACGAGGTTCGCTGGTCACCGAAGAGGATTCTAGCGGAGGGTCCATTTCTGTCGTATACTCCCGGAAGGTGTCACGGAGTGAGACTGGGGGTAGGGCGGGGCGGATGCAAATGGGGGCAACGGAAGGATGGAGAGTGCTGTGTCTGCTGCAGTGGCCTCCGACACCGAGACGTTCTAGTATATCTGCTGCTCACTGCTGCCACCCTGTGAGACGATGAATATGATGAACGTGCGGACTCGGACTCGAGATTAACGACGAGCACGCACCTCTTCCTCCGACGATACTGCGGCTCCAGAATGGGATGCTACCCGGTCTACACGTGAAAGCGGTGCGGTCGGCTGTGTCGCGGTCTGGTTCGCAATGTGAACAGTTATTTAGAGTGGCAGGACGTGATATGAATGCGTCAAAGAATGTGAGAAGTTCTCAGTTTGCCAGGATGGAAGTTGGGAGAAAGACTTTGAAAGACGACCGGCGAAGTTACGCCAATGAGTCCACGGCGCGCCGCTTTGACCACAACGGTCATGTGCACCCGTCCTTCAGGCCTCATCGACATCTATCGTCCCCGTATTTCCATATTCATCTCTTTTCTTTCGCTGGCTTGGTCACAATACCTGTCGTATGTCGATGTCGAACGCTGTGGGCACCCCGAAAACCTCCCGGAGTTATTTTGGCTCAGGCTGCAGCCTGCGGAATGTGGGGGCCCTCTGAAGGCATCTCAAAGGATATTTACGACTTCTGGCAGCATCTGCGCCCACCTGACAAGCTGGAGTACGATATCTCTTTCAGAAAGAACAACTAAATGAAATGCACGAGACCTGCTGCGGCCACGCCTAGCCAGGACCCAATGTGCTGGGGTTATTCGGAGGGGGATCCATTTCATTTCGGAGAGGTTCGTTGAGGTGAGTAATTCAACATGGAGCGCATGTTTCTAGTCACTGAGTAATTTTACTGTTCTCTGCAGTGCGGCGAAGCTGCAGCACACCCGACGCACCTATAAACAATTCTCAATGTTCCACCGGCAGGCCCTTTCTCCTGTTCAGCCTTCTTACATCGCTTGTCAGAAGACCTTACCCATTCAGATGTTCTTCCTCAGATACGTTTTTATGTTCTTCGTTCCTCTATGGTCTGGCTACTACCACGTTTTCAGGAGATTGACCCATGTGAATATTCCATCTCACATACACATGCGCTGTTTTTCCACACTCCCGTCGGGCATGACATCAACGCGGTATTCTGTAGCACGATCATCATTGTGTGTACTTCCATCACTTCCGTTGTACATCAAGCAAATACTAGAATTTATCAAAGCAATGTAGCATTATATCCTTTCGAGCATGCAGAACGGGGAGACTCTCCAGAACCGGATCACATTTCCTCGGGGCCAGGGGAGGGAGGCTCGTTGTACAACTCTCCGATAGGCTGCCCGTCCTTGTCCAATGGCCAGAAGTTGTTCTTGAACAGACCCTCCGGATCGTACTTCCGCTTGAGATCAGCAAGTCGTGGCCAGTTCTTTCCGAACGACGCCATGGTCCGTTCAGGCGTCTCATGCCGGCCTAAGAACTGCAAGGGCCGGTCAGAATCATAACATCGCAGGAAACGGAAGAGGCTTACAGTGGGCAGCGGACCGCCCAAAGACACAGGGCCGATCACATCTTTCATCCACTGGCGAAGGAAACCAGGTGAGAATCGGAGTCGGTCAAGTTTACAATTCGCTGACTCACGTCCTCAGCGGCCGAAATGCATCGCGGGTCGTCAATCCCCATCTCCCACTGGTGGAGCGCGGCGACGGTCCAGATCGCCTCTCGCTGTTCTTTGGGGAGGCAGGTGTCTTCGTAGTCCGCGATCGCACCGCCGGCCAATTCAAAAATCCACGCTGGGGTAGAACTGATGAGCAGGCGCGTCGAGGAAAGAGCGCAGGTGATACGTACTGCAGCCAATGGGCGTATTGGCGAAGGCGAAGACGGTCTTGTTGACGACTTCGTCCGGGAGGGAATGGATGAGGGAGGACCTCATGAACCATTGTCGTCCGCCTGTACACTGTCAGCCGTCCGCGCGCAGTGCAACTCGAAAGATGGCTCACTTTTCCCTCTCAGGACCTGTGCGACGCTGTCCTGCTGGTTCAAATAGCTCTTCTCGTTGACCTCGTTCAGCAGGCACCTCTCTCCGTCCCAGCTCGATATTGCCTGCAGGTACTCCATCCCCTTTTCCTTCGGCCCCACGTAACACATTTGAATGACCACGAGGGAGTCTTTGTCGGCCGGTCCTGCCGTGAGCAGGACATTGGCATACAGCTCCCGAGGTGCGCCCTTAATGCAGTCGCGGAAATGTTTAATCAAAGAGGGCGCCGTGGCACGGTGGAAACGGCTGGAAAGAGCGCATGGGTGGTGTATTAGATACCGGTGGTGGGGCAAGGAACGGGACGTCGGGACGTACTAGATTAGATTGCCGGCGAAGACGACGGGGACGGGATACGCTTTGACTTTGTATCGGGTCGCTATGCCGAATGCGGGGCCTGCCCCTCGGATGGCCCACCAGAGATCTGCAGAATCGATGGTCAGAGAACACTTCTATCTTGTCTTCTGCAAGAACCAATAGACCACTCACCTGGGTCCTCGTCCTTGTTCACAATCACAATCCTTCCATCGGACAGTACCATTTCGACCTCAACGATATTATCGATGCTCAAGCCATACATTCGACTAATGAAGCCGAAGCCAGCAAGAATCATGGTCGACGATCCTACCGGGTGCGCCGATCTGATAGAAGACGTACAGAGGTAACGCAGAAGGCGCGATGACGTCGACGTCAATGAGGGGGAGGCTGTGACGCAGAGAAAGAAAACTCACGAAGGAACATGATAAGGCACCGCTGCCGCTTTCTTTTCGCCCGTCACAATGTCCGTCCCCTCGAGCGGATGGTCAGCAGCGTAGATGTCTACCTCCTTTTGCTTGACACCCGCTCCGAAAGTAACATACGCGTGGTTGTGAACAGGTTGAATAGGGCCTGCGGGCGTACTTGCGTTCGTCCCGGGCGCCATCCCAAGCAGGTTTGGAAGAGCGAATGGCGTTGCATTCACGGAAAGACTTCCTGGCAAACCGAAAGGGCTGGCAGTTACTCCGGAAGATGACCAGGGACTTGAAGATCCTGGCGCGGAGGAAGGCGAGAACGTTGGGACCGGAGGATCTACTCCGCCGTAAACGGGCAAACGAGAGGGAGTTGTGCCCGAGATGTACCCGAACGGATCAGCGCCGCCAGGCGTGGCAGTTGCAGATGCAGCGGGAGGCGACACAGATTCCTTCTCGGACTGAGGCGGGGGAGTGGTATCTGCTGTACCGGTACTGAGCGCGAAGGAAGCTCTAGAATCGAAAGTGTGAGCGGAACCGCTCGACGAGAGCTCGGAGCTACTCCCGGACGACGACTGGCGTTTTTCGAGTGGAGGTGCATGAAGAAGAGAAGATGGTTGCTGAGAAGTATCGAGTCGAGGGCGGTTTCTGGGAGGCTCACGGGGTACCTCTCCGTCCACAGGTGGGAGAGCCGGACCCCGCAGGAACGATCCCGTACCATGCGACGCTGCATCGAAAGATGTCCACGGGTTATATCCAAATCCCCGTACAGGTCGAGGCGGCTGTGAGTTGTCAGGTACTTCTTCTTGCTCTCTTGGGCGTTTCGTGCTAACTCGAGTAGAATCTTGCAATGGTTGGGCCATATACGTAGACGCGTTTGCAGATGACGAAGCGTCTGCCTGAGACGCCACAGCACGACCTTTGCCCTTGCTGCCTGGTTCAGGCATGTCTTTCAGCCTCGTCCAAGTGACGACGGTGCCATCCGCAGCAGGGATAGGAGCCTCGATATCGACATCTTTGATCATACTCATGTCGACGACGATGTCTCCTGCAACGGCCCATCCTGCAATGCCGTATCCTCCTGCTTTGACCGATGGAGATAGCTGATGTTGGGAGCAGAACCGGACGATGGCGCTTACATCCTTCGCGTCCAGCGGAGAGACGACGACTTTGGAGAGGAGCTGGATCTTCCCATTGAATGTCCGCGAACGATCGTAGAATCTAATATGAGAATGGCGTTATCGCAATAGTGAGCTCAATCGCAATCGACATGAAGATGGCAACGAGGGCATACGACGTACTGTGTATCTGAACGTTTGAAGACCGGTCCCCTGACTAAAGAGGTCAATTCGTCGTACAGAGTTTGGTCAAGCTCTGAAGCTGCTGTTTGTATCCTGGGGAGATCCTGGGGCGACATCGAGATGAAAAGCAATTCGGCCGCCGGGAGGCTTTAACGGTCCAAAGGTGAGCTTTGATCTTCACCGGAAGCGAGCAGCTGGAGGATGAAGTGGCAGCTGAGTTGACAATGATAGATGAATGGGAGGCAATGTGCGTACAGTGGCAAAAGCTTGTTAGGTGGTCGTGGACTGTTCCGATCGATGCGCTCTTGACTGTCTCTCGACACAGATAAGGCAGAAGGATAGCACGAATGAGTTCCCTATCCAGAAGATGAGGGTTTATATGGTCAGGACGTGCTGAATGGAGCGACCTCTAGCCTGCGGTTCCGGCACGAGCCGTCACGTATAGGGTAGTGATTGGACGCTTCGACGACACCACGATCACACGGCTGCAATGTGTAGGATTTTCGCGCGACGACGGTGGCGATGCGATGTTCCTGAACACGAGTGGGGCACAAAGAACGAGAACAAGTCGGTGAGCGGAACAGACAAAACCGAGTGGTGAACGAGGCGGAATGTACGGAATCAAGTACGTACCCCTGATCAAGCTCCACTGCTCGTCCAGGCTCATGTTCGCTGAAGAGTGAGTCTGAAACTTTGCGACAAAGAAACCGAGGAACCGCTATTCTAGAATTGTGTAAATGAAGCGTATCCGCAAGCTTGACTTGGTTAGCAGGGAATGGAAGTGAACGACCGTGCTAGGCCAGCGGCGGGCTGCTCTATCGAGTATGTCACGCCGCACATGATTGTGACGACTCGTGTACGCTATGTGCTCATCGCAGGACGCATTCTGCGCGGATTTGAAGAGGAGTCTGCGATGGCCTCATGCTCGATAATCCTAAGACACTTATTCTTGACTGAGAGTCCGACTGTGGAGTGAACAGCAATGCACATTACGTGCGGCGATTACGGGAAGCCTGCGTGACATCGCAATGTCGGTGCGCCCGACATGCCCTGTCTACCTGTGTTACCATAGTGTTGAGTATATAGAGTTCTTCAAACTCCAGGCGGCTTGAAGAACATTACAATCAGCTCTGTAGCGCGCGTCCTGCGAGCAGTCCTCAGCTGTGGGACGGATGGGTCGTTATTGGGCATGTAGAGGAAAAGTGCTCCAACGACTCTGTGGTTGACCGCAGGACCACCTTGACGCTAAAAACAAGTACCACGATGGAGATACCGTATGTTTCCGCTACATGCGGGGCGGCCGCCGGAAGTAGAGCACCAACATGAGGTTTGGGATATATTACACTGGCAGGAAGCGGGGCAGGATGGTGGCGAGGAGCGACATAACTGGCAGTACATTGTTCAGAAATGTGAATAGGCGAAACAAACGGAACGCCGACTCACACAAGGCCATCACGAGTCGTTCATGTCATCTTCTTCGTTGTTCTCATCACTATCATCTCCAAAGAACGCGTCGACTTCCACGCCGGATAGTGCCTGATCTTTGTTCGAGCTGCGAGACTCGTGAGGTTGTGCCGTTGCACTATCTTGTTTGTGGTCCAGTGCTGTAGTGATCCTTGCAAAACTTGTCTCTGACTCCGGCTCTGAACTCAATTCGCCGCGCTTCATCAGCGTTCTTATTTGCTCGCGAAGCTGCTCTCGCAGCGTGTCTGTTTCCGATGGGAGATCGGATCCGCTGTCTGTGGATTTGTCTTTCGTATCTGATTCACCCAATCCTCTAGCCTCGGGCGGGAAGAGCGATATGTATTTGCTGGACTTGGGGTAATGCTAAGAGCGTCGGTGTGAGATAAGGAGGAGAACGTGCATCAAGAGACTCGCCTGGATATAGTTCAAGTCGATTCTGAGCTCGAGAAGAGTCTTTTTCAGAGCTTTCTTTTCCGCTTTGTCTGAGCATGCTTCCAGCTGTTTCTTCGCCTGGTTCAGTTTGCGGGTAACTTTCTGCCTCTCTATTCGGGTCCGACATCCACATGAGCTGTGAACTTATGAACATATGCACTGCTTATGCTCACCGAAGAATTTGACCTTATGGTACCGTGTAGCCATAGCCCTTTCTTTCCGTACTCGCTCCGCTTCGGCCAAATCCTTCTCCAGCGCACGTATCTTTCGCTCGGTTGCCTGCCTAACATCCGCCGCTAATTTGTCCTGTGGGGATATCTTCAGCCAAAATACATGTCAGGCAGTGCAGGGGGCGTACCTTGGCCAAGAGCCGTCGGGACTGTCTTAGCAGCGACTTGATCTTTTGCACGCCTGGAACACCAGCTTGAGAATCACTGTCATGCCCTGGTTTTAGACCTTTGGCAATGTGCTTCGGTTTCGAGCCATGTTTCTTTGTTGACGAGGAGCCTTGAGAATATGAAGAATTGGAGACCCTGGATGTTCTGGTCGGGGCCATGACTAGGAAGTTGTGTGGATGTATAGCGGAAAGAAAGGCGTCGTAGTGGGGGTATTGCTTCTGCAAAAATCAAGGAGGGTTTCGTGGGTGATATCGCGCTACAGTGCCCGCGGGTCGTTGTTGCTTTGCAGCAGACTTCATCGAGTTTCGCAAGAGAATAAAGCGCTTATTTCACTCATCACGTGGCTTCTCAGACGTACCACTCAAATACTACGGTGGAGATTGCATGTCACAATTCAGGACTCACGAGGTGCAAGTTTACCTCTCTCTGGGACTGAGTTGAACTGCAGGATGATGGATTTGTGTACGAAACACAGCGGGCTGCTGGGCTTGGCGGCCAGTAAGGTTGAATGTACTTACGATTTGGACAGATCTAAGCGCCTGCCATCCCAGATGAGATCTTCGAGATCTCTATGTTTTCCGACGACCAGAATTTGTCCGGGTTCCTTCATTTCTACCATTAGCTCTTCTTGATCCTCATTGACTTCACCTTTTCGGCACTCATCCGATTCGCTTTTCAGCGCAGAAGATGCGAAATCTCGCTCTTCTGGGGGTGACAAGCCAGACACTACCATCGGAGTCAAACTCGGTCATATCCGCATCGACTCTGGACCTCGACGAGGAGGCGACATATGTTGCCGTAGAACGCACCACGGAGGATGGGACAATAGAAGTTGATTTATGGAAGACTCGAGTGCATGGGTCGAACGAGGTGCGCCCTTGTATGATTTCTTCGCATGGTCAAAACTAAGAGCTTGTGCGCGTTTTGTGAACTGCTGTGTTGTAGGATAGCAGGCCGCGTATTATATCTACTTTCACAAGCCCTTGCTACACTGCCTCCAACTCATGGTCATCAAAACTTCCAAAACCTTCCGAAGTTGTGAGCTTGAGGCTGCTTCCAGACTCTCGGGTCCTAGTCCTGATTATGCGAGGTGGAGATATTGCAACTGTGAATTTGGAGGAAGATGCACTTCAGGTATGTATATCATTGAGTGATGTATCTTGGACCTCATTGCTAATTTTGATACGTCTTTCTAAGCCCGAAGTGGTCGGATCTTTTGAATCCGGAGTCCTTTCCGCAGCATGGAGCCCCGATGATTCACTTGTTGCTCTAGCCACAGCAGACGACAAGTTGATACTCATGACCTCCACTTTTGACGTTGTATTTGAAGGCCCACTACATCCAGGCGACTTCGGCGAAGACGCTCCCATCAACGTGGGATGGGGATCGAAACAAACACAGTTTCACGGATCGCTTGGAAAGGCTGCCGCGCAGGAAAAACGTCCAGACATCATCGGCTCCAGTCCTGACGACGACGGTCTTCCACGAGTAAGCTGGAGAGGAGATGGCGCGTTCTTTACTATTTCCTCATTGACTCCTGCACGCGACGGACGTCTACGACGGCGGCAGCTGCGAGTTTACTCCCTCGCTGGTGCATTGCAGAGCACCTCGGAGGACACTCCAGGTTTGGAGCATGTTCTCTCGTGGAGACCTTCTGGGAACTGGATTGTTAGCACCCAGCGGTACGGGTTCGAAGGTGGTGGCATTGGCCGGGAGGGTAGACATGACTTGGTCATGTTTGAGAGGAATGGGCTGAGGCGCGGAGAATTCAGTCTGGAGAAGGTGGCGAGCGGACATGAGAGGAATGTCGACAGTGTCAGGCAGTGGGGCTACCGAGTGTGCGAGTTGGGATGGAGCTCTGATTCCAACATATTGTCCGTCTGGATAGAACGTGCTGAGGGCGACATTGGTAGGTAAGTCTACCGGAATTCGTGTGTGGGCATTCTTCTCATCTTCTACAGTGCAGCTATGGACTATTGGTAACTACCACTGGTGAGCACTATTCCTCTAGCACGTTATACATATAATTGATTACGCTCTGCAGGTACCTAAAGCACGAGATACCTGCATCATCGGACGACGACAAGCCGCAGAGGTTTACTTCGGTGTCTTGGCACCCAGAAGACCCTCTCAAGATACTATTGACTACATCAAGTACGTTCGATCCTATCTTTTATGATCTACCGAAAGCTGAGCATTCGACAGCATCTTTGATCCAGCGCACTTACGCCTGGGAGACGTTTGTCTCCCGAAGCAAACCTCCTGTGGACTCAGGTTCCGTAGCGGTCCTGGATGGAGGTGAGCCTCTATAATTTTCGGTTGAGCTCGATAAGTTTACTTGTCTGATATTCTCTAGCCTCGATTCTCCTTACACCCTTCAGAACACAAAATGCACCTCCGCCGATGTCTTCTCATTCACTCACAATCCCGAATCGCGGATCGCCAGCTTCATACGACTTCCGCACAAAACCCCTTCCACCTACTCATATATCCTTCTTCTCTCACAAAGACCTCATGTTGTCCTTGTGGGAGTCTGGTTACCACGAGATGACCGAATTGATGACCAGGTTGGGTCCAGGGAAAGGCAAGATTATGGAGCCTGTTACGAGATGCTTTGCACCACAACCAGACTGGAAGGGTTGGATATCAAAACAGGCACTTTCGATTGATTCTGACGGATCCTTCGCACTCCTGCAATCAAGTGAGAGCAGGGACAGGGTCGTATTTGTTACCCCCTCGGTTCGCGTGGAAGACACCTCTCGGCATGCAGCAATGCCTGGTTTGAACGGTCGTCTTGTTTACGGAGATGGCCATGTAGCATGGCAGTCACCAGACGGAGAGATTTTCCCAAGTGAGTCCGCGTTTGCTCCATAAGGATCTATCTCACTCTCTTTGCCTAACGCGTCAACAGTCGACATCCACAGCGGAGACAAAGTTCTCAGCGGCAGTTTCTCAGAATTCTGTTTTGAATCTCAGCGCGTGGAGGTTTCGTCAGCGACTCCAGACGCGACATCAAGGTCCTTTTTCGTGGGGCTCTCGCAAGGTGGAAAGCTTTACGTTGCGCATGGGACATCAAGTCGGTTGTTGGCCTCCAACGTGAACTCCTTCACCGTCGCTTCTGGCTTCTTGGTGTATACAACCACCGCACACGTAGCGCAGTTCGCACCTCTGAACGCGTTGTCGTCGCTTCTTGCCAATCTCGATGCTACTGCTCCACTACCCGAATGGGAAACGCGAAGGGTGGAGCGCGGTTCCCGAATTGTCACTGCTGTTCCAAGCACTATGAGTCTCGTATTGCAGATGCCTCGAGGGAACTTGGAGACGATCAACCCTCGACCATTGGTCATGAATATTGTCCGACAGGATATCGATCAGTGAGTGAATTGACATCCAATCGCGATTTTCTCCTGACAGAAATATAGAGGCAATTTTGCGAAAGCATTCTCTGCGTGTCGGAGACATAGGGTAGACTTGAATGTCTTCCTAGAGCACGATAAGGCGGCTTTCCTTCGGAACATACCTCAGTTCATTGAACAAGTCTCTGATGTGGACTACATCAACCTCTTTCTCACCAGTGTTGGGTAAGTGATCACCGTAGTCCACTCGTTTGCTGCGTACTCACAGCACGTTACAGCCAAGGCTCACTGCCCTCCGACGTCGTCGCTGAGACATGCGACGCTATTCGCATGGAGCTAGAGAGAATTGATCTGAAGAAATACGTCAGCACCATCCTCACAGCCCATGTTGTCAAACGACCACCAGATCATGAGGCTGGGTTATCACTTCTGCTGCGCCTGAGAGGTATGCCGTCTCTGCTGAAGGGATACAACTAGCTGACAGAACTCTAGATACCGAGCCTCAACTAGTCGAAGATGCCGTGAAGTATATCATATTTTTGGTCGACGCAGACAGACTATTCGATACCGCCCTTGGGATGTACGACTTCTCTTTGGTGCTTATGATTGCACAGCATGCTCAGAAGGTAAAATTCCGTCGTAATGTCGAGGACATTGTGGCTAATGGATTTTCTCCTAGGATCCGCGAGAATACTTGCCATTCCTTCGTGAACTGCGTGCCCTGGACGAGCACTACCAGAAGTTCAGGATTGACGATCATCTCAAGCGTCACGAGAAAGCTTTGCGACATCTCGCGGACGCCGGTGTCGAAAGGTTCGAAGAGGCTACCGCGTACGCAGAGAGGCACCAGCTGTACGATTCTGCGTTGGCGATCTGGAGAGACACCGCTCAGTATGAAGTATGTTGCGCGCTCCCATCTCTCACAAGATCTCGAAAAGCTGACGTGGCAACTAGGCTATCATGAACATCTATGGCGACTGGCTTTTCGAGCGTAGAGACTTCAGAGACGCTGCGTTTGGTACGTCTACAGAAAGAACACTGAGTGACCAACTACCAACGTTCACTTCGCAGTATTCCGACAAGCGAACAAACCTACCAAGGCCATGATCGCCTACGAGAAAGCCCTCGATTGGCAGGAAGTCTTTGAGATTGCCGTCCAAGAGCAGCTTGCAGCCGAAGAACTCAGTGATATTGGCTACCGGATAGCAGGTATGCAAGATGTCTTCGATCCCAATATACTTTATTAACCTCGATTTAGAGGATCTGTCTGCTAAGAAACGATATCACGACGCCAGTAGAGTCTTCCTGGACTATGTGAAGAACCCACGTGCCGCAATCATTGCGCTGGTGCAAGGAAACCTCTTCTCAGAAGCTCGTCGGGTTGTAAGCTCGCTTTCTCACCGGCGACATGGTAATCTTGTTGACTGTGATTTCTCACACAGATTGCGCTGCATACTCTTCCAGAGCTACTGGAAGAGATTGTATACCCTGGAGCTTTGGACACTCGTGCTCAAATTGCTGAAGAGATAGGCGAAATGAAGGACCAGCTGAGGAAACAAGTTGAACGCTTGAAGGAGCTCCGCATCAAAAAGGTCGAGGAACCAGGTCTGCATCGTGTCCGTCAATGAACGCGAAGATGAGCTGACTGAGTGCTTTGTAGACTCATTCTACGGTGTTGAAGATACGGACCTCCATAATGTGGATGTCATGACAGACATCTCTATGGCACCTACAATGTTCACAAGGTATACCCAGGCACCCACCACTGCTTCGAGGACGAGCAAGTAAGTTCATTTATATCTCGTGTACAGAACGTCTCGTTGACATAATCTTGTAGGCGAAGCTCTCGCTCCAAGCGTAAGATGGAACGCAAAGTGGGTTCAGGCAGGAAGGGCACGGTCGACGAGGAAGAGTATCTCCTCAAGTCTATCACCAAATTGGTTGCCCGGTTTAGCAACAGTCAAAGTAAGGCTCCTCTTTCCTATGCTTGCGCTTCATTTTTACCATGTTTCTGAAACGCAGATGATGCACACAACCTGCTACCTCATCTCCTCCAATTCACACAGGAGCACAAAGACGAAGCCATCGAACTGCAGGACGAGATCTCGTCCTTCGAGAAGAAGCTACTCGAGGCGGTCGAAGAAATCTGGAAGAAACCCGTTGAAGTGGATGGCGAGGCACAGACGGCGGATTCGTGGGCAGTCCGAATGCAAGAGCACGACAAACGCCAGGCCGTTGACCCCATGGAGAAAGTCACGAAACCGGAGATAACGAAGAGGGTGTGGAATGCCAAGCTGTCGTCGCTGAGGTAGTGTACATTTGGCGAAAGATCGTTGTAGCATTAAGTTGTAGCGGTAGAAGTACACCTGGCCCACGTTGTAGCAGAAGCAAAGCTACTTGTTATTTTGCTGCTTGAATTGCGAATTTGCTTCCTTGATGAGCCTAGTTCCCCCAGCTGTTGCGTTGCTGGGGATGTCGAAGGGCTCAAGTCCCATGAGACGACGAGCTTCTATTGATTTCACTTCTTCCGGTGTGGCACGGCCCACGAATGCTGCCTCTCCTTCGCCGCCGGGAAAGTCGCTGTCCAATATCGTCGTTCAGCCATGTACCAGCGCGGTTAGGTAAACGAGCTCACTGGGGTGGAGTTCCATCCTGGAACCTAGCAGCCTGATCTCTCAGGTAAGAGAAATTGTACGCCGTCAGAGGGATTGTGGGTATGTAAAATACAGAGGAATCCGCAGCGCCAGTATGTTCGGCTTCGACAGCATGCACGAGATCGCAATGCCCTGGCGCAACGTACATGTCAGCTTGGTATACCGCATGAGTGGAAACAAAGCGTACAATATACTTGATCACCGGGCTCGACTCTCGGTATCGACATCATAGACGTGTTCAGTCTCAGATGCGGATGCGTGGTGTCACTGAGACCTTGCGCTTTGCCCATTTCGCTACCGGGGAACGCAGTGCTGTCCAGGTCTACCTCCCAATCTTCTGCGGCGAGGGACACTTGACCGCTGCGCGAGAAGAGTTTGGGTCTGAAAAACGGACGGAGCATTATATAGGCAGTTGAGAGCGAAAGGAACGGCAAGAGGCGTAGAGTCCCTTCACGAGGACCAGTAGCTGAAAGGGATGTCCAGCCTTGCCACGGACGGAAGACAGAGCATTGGCCACTACGAAAACCTAGGTCAGAATTACTACGAGCGAATGGCCGAAAAATTGACCTACGATGTGTTATATAGATCTTGCTTGATGCCGATGCGTCTGGACGCGTCAAAGGCGTCATGGTTTCTCCAATCGCCGTTCAATATCTCTTTGAAGCATCCTCGGAAACCAGGATCTTCCCAACGCTCCAATCCACCGCTGTCAATATGGGGACCGAGAGTGAATACACTCGGGCCAGGTGGTCGTATGCGAAGCCTGTCAAAATACGATATGGGCGTTGATAGGCTGACGGGCGTGGTTGGATCTGAGGTGTGCCAAAGGGAGAGTAGAGTACGTTGCGTGTTGATGAGAGCTGGGTGGCTTCGAGCAGATATCTGAGGCTTGGAGTAGTACAGCTCGTAGAAGACAATTTTATCTGCCGGAGAGCCTTTCGCCGGAATCAATACGTGGTGATAATCCAGAGCGGAGTACGCGATTCACCTTTTACATGCTCTGCATTAGCGGCGGCGTAATCACGCACGCTTTGCTTCCAAGCCAGAGCATCCTATCACTATGGTCAGATCATGAACCGTACCACGCTGCATACTGATTCTCTACCTCCTTCGGCACACCGCCTTTCACGATGACTGAACCCGTCCGCTTGATTTCCGCAATTTGCCGTTCAGTCAAACCATGCTGTATGTCGGAATATTCTACACGAGGAATCATCTGAACATGCATGAGACCAACGGCTTAATGTTTGATATGGGGAACTCACTTCTTGACCTCGCGAAGCAACCTCGTCCGTGACCACTTTGAGCTCCTCCAGAACCTCGGTCCATGCCCGCACAAGATCACCTCGGAAAAGTTCTTTCTTAAGGTCTAAGAACCTCGCTGGCAGAGGAGGGACGTCGTCCAGCGATGCCGAGAATACATCTTCGATTGTCCCAGCCTTCTTGGGGGCGCGACCAAGCGCGAGGCTTCCGTCGAAGCCGTCTGTTTTCACTTGACCGGGAGTACTAGTAGCCGTGCTCAGCGGGCGAGAAGGACCGAGAATGCCCAGTGGTACTCGGAGCGTAGTCTGGCGCAAGATACGAGCAGGACGCAGCAACAGCATGGCAGAAGGTGAGCTTAGATGTTCAGAGATGCAGCCGTTGTTCAAATACCTGGATCCAAGCCTTTTATATACGCGTGCATCGACCAAAAGCACCAGGCACCGTGCGATTCAAATTGAAATGAGTGGGCAGCGCTGACCGATTTTTCAAATCATTAAGTGAAATTGCATCGAGTTTCGGTCCAAGATCCTGCCAGCGGGCATGTGAACATCACAAATCACTATTGGAAACCCCGGGCCACATACAGTGTAGGACGGGTCCTTGGCACAACACTTTGACTTCCGCGGTTTATAGCGTTGTGTCCCGTCCTTGGCTTGGCTCTAGTACCTCAGTCTATGTGGAATCTTAGTAGAATTAATACCTGATACTCCATTTTGAGGCCAGACGCACCGAAACCGAATGGATGTAATTTCGATTCAAGAGCCCACTCGTCACATTTCCCGGTTCCCTGGCACAGCGTGATCGTAACCTAAATGGACCAAAAAAGGCAGGTTTGTCACGCAACTGTAACGCAAGATCATCACGCTCCCACCCACGATCGCGCTTTGATTGGACTCAATGTCACGCTCAGCCATCCTCCCCACTCGAGAAAAGCAGTAGAAGAGGTTTGCGTCGTCGGACGACCCAATCGTTGTACGAGATGTTTGCTACAATGTCCTACTGGCATCACATAGCCTCACAACTACATTATTTGAACCTCGTCCTGAGTAAACGACTCTGATCAAACTTGAAGTGGCCGAAAAAGCACATTTTTCGACCTTCATCTTCAGTCAATATTGCCGTCCCTCGCCTAGTCTCTTCGTAGAATCATAGAACATATGTGCAGAGACTATTAGAACATATCTAGATACTTTCTACAGCGTAAACCATAGAGGAACACGAGATATGAGCTCTTGTGCCAAGGACCGATGCTGTGCCAAGGACCCGTCCTACACTGTACCTTGTCTGCACAACGTCCCCATGCAGGCGCAGCCTACTGAAACCACGACGAATACACACGAACTGCCAAAAACGCATCACGGGTTTGCATGGAGGTTGAGAAGAGAAGAGAGACGCGGTTTGCCGAGATTTAGCCGGAAACGCGTCGCGTGCACGTGATGTCGTGCCCTCTGGGCGCTAGTAGCTGGTTGTTAACCACGACTTGGACCACGACGTCCACAGACGACTCAGAGTGCTCGCAGCACATCTCTTCTACTGTCACTGTATGCGTTTAATATGTGCCGTTGCTAGTGTTCGAAGCTGAGTTTTTACGAAGTGGCCTGGATTGCAAGTGAGCTTCTTCGTCTTTTAACCTCCCAGTCAACGTCCCTAATTCTACCTGCTGCTTCTCTGAAGGTCGTTCATAAGTATCGCGGTGTAGAACTTACCCCAGCCATGCCTCTTTCTACAGAAGATTATGTATTTGCTGTCTGCATGCATGACGACGTTGTCGACTGTGGTCACTGGGCGATGCCACGTCCCGGCAACTGGTCTCCGTGGTTCATTTGGCAACCTCCGGTCTTCGGAGTCCCTCAAGGAGAAACGATTGCACCCAAGTTGTTTCACCGTCATCTTCGCCAATTTCACTGACGTTTCGATGGACCCACAAGGACACACGCCGATCCCACTGGCAGCAACAACGGAAGGGATGCCGCGGTGCGCAGCGGACCCTGCGGACGTCGTGCCGGACTCCGGGTGTAGCGGGCCTCGGAGTGTGGGAAACGATCGGAGGGCGATAGGGTCAGGTGGCCCAGCCACTCAGGAGCTCCCCTACTTTTGCCCCTCGGTCCGCCCGGTCCGGCACGCATCCAATATCCTCTCTGGCTCGTCGATCGACGACGCGGACGGGGATATAAAATCCAAGCTACTATCAGTTCCGTCGCCCTTCCTCGCTTTATCCAGTACCCCTTACCCCGTCGCAGATTATACCAGCGCACGTACCATGTCTCTCGGAAAGAAGATCACTTTGGCCAACGGCCAGCAGATCCCCCAGATCGGTCTGGGTACCTGGCTTTCTGCTCCAGGAGAGGTTGGAAAGGCGGTGCGTGTCCTGGCCGTGGATGAAGCGTTTCAGAAGCCTGATATCTATCCGTTGACAGGTCGAGATTGCCATTCGCAATGGCTACCGTCACATTGACGAGGCCTTGGTGTACAAGAACCAGGACGAGGCATGTAGCATCAGCTATATCTGTGATTGCGCGATTGCTGACGCGTCTTCCGCATCGTAGGTCGGCGAAGTTCTGAAGAAAATCGTTCCGTCGGTCGTGAAGCGTGAAGAGCTCTTTATCACCTCAAAACTCTGGAATCACAGCCATCGCGCTGCTGATGTTGAGAAGGAGCTCGATGAGACTCTTGCTCAGCTCGGCACTGATTACGTTGATCTCTACTGTGAGTGTATCAATCCGTGCAAGGTCATGCAGACCGTTTCAATTCCTCTTCAGTGATCCACTGGCCCATCGCGTTCCCTCCTGGTGGTCTCACCACTCCCCATCCCGATCCGGCAAAGGTCAAGGACGAATTCGCTCTCGATCCCTCCGTCTCTATTGTTGAGACCTGGACCGCTATGACCAAGCTCCCCAAGTCCAAGGTCAAGTCCATTGGTGTATCCAACTTCTCCATTCACCACATCAAGGCGATCGCAGAGGCCACCGGAGTCTGGCCTGTGAGTCTCGCGCTATATATAGCCTTCGTACTATATATTGACTGTATATTTCTGGCAGGTTGTCAACCAGATCGAGGCCCACCCACTTCTCCAGCAGGATGAGCTCGACGCTTTTTGCAAAGAGCACAACATCCACATCACGGCATACAGCCCACTCGGCCACGGTCTTGAGGGCAAGAAGATGCTGACAGACTACCCCGAAGTCAAGGAGATTGCGCAGAAGTTGAACGTCGAGCCAGCACAGGTCCTCATTGCGTACGGCGTGAAGCGTGGTTACTCCGTAGTGCCCAAGTCCGTCAACGAAGGTAAATTACGATTATGATCTTCTCTGTAGCTGCGATCACTTACCGTCGATGTACCATCTAGCTCGTCTCAAAACCAACTTCCAGCAGGTAGAGCTCTCCGATGAAGACTACAAGAAGCTCCTCGCACTGCGCGAGAAGCACGGTCACACTCGCTTCAACATCCCCTACACCTACCACTACCAGCCATACGACCTAAAGTGGGACGTCAACATCTTCAACGAGCCCGTCGAGCAGACTGCTGCTGTTCAGATCAACACCAGCAAGTAAGGCTTGCACTCTTGATCCTAAATTATCGTTGGTTCGTTGGGAAGGAAGAAAATACGGCAGTCTTTATGTTGTATGTACGCTGAGAGCAAGCATCCTAAAATGTAAATCCGGACAATAAGGATGTACTTTCCTCTTCGCGTTGAATGAGACTCAGAGAACCTGGATCTTCAACGAATCTTGGACTCGGAAGTCGTCTCAACCGAGGCACGCGATCGGATATCAACAGACAGACGCCCATGTGCTGTTCAAATTTTGCTGCCGCGTCTCTTCTCTCTTTTCTCTTCACCACCAACAGCAGACCCGAAGCCGCGATGCTCGTCACACACAGAGAACTTCGTGTTCTTCTTCTTGCGAGCGGGCTAAGGTCTGAGTATTCCACTCCCCTCGATCGACTCTAGCCGGGTCTCGTCGTCACCGACGGAGCAACGCACCAGCAATCAAGAACGCTCCTCCCGCAGTGCCCGACGATCGCTCTGCAGGAGGGTAGGGAAGAATGAGCTTGGGATACGTTGCAGGGAATGGGTGCGCCTCATCGCTTTTTAGTCTCGTTCGTCACTTTTGTCGTTCTATCGGGTGTCACTCCGTGCTCTCTGGGCACGGTTTGTCTGTTGGGGCAACAGACACGACCATGGTGCGGTACCCTTGTGGAAACGTGCATCCCAGACCCTTTGCTGCCCTTCAAAGTATGTCCATGATGAGTACCGTTTGGGGGCTGTTGCGTCGTCTCCTCGTGGGACGTGTAGCGGCTCTACTGGTCGTACGTTCGGTCGCCCCGTTCTGTACGACCGTCGCGGTTTCGCTCTTCATGATACGACATGCCAGTTCATGTGTATCCCGATAGGGGGTACGTAACCACCTTGCCGTTAGGCCGGTGTAGTGAGCGTTTTACTATATGCTGAGCTGCTGACGACGGTCAGACCTCTTGGTTTCCCCTCCGCATGGAGCAGTTGCCTTGTATGATGTTCTTTGGTTTAGGCTGTCTTGCCCGCTTCATTTAATCGGTCGCAGTGGCTCGCGGCCGGCAGGCTACAGTGACCTACGTGTCCTCTAGACCTTGCTTCGCTAGAAGACAGCTCTTGTCCTGTGCTCTTTCCGGGACACCGTTTGGGGCATAGCGGGCCTTGTCAACGAATGTAACCCCGCACAGTTGACTCCTTTTGCGGCGGCATCGGTTGATACGTCACCACATGGGCATAAACCAGTGCTGATAATGTCATTCATTGTCTGGCGGTGGCATACGAGGAACGACGACGGACGAGGTTCGGAGGCGATGTTTGGTTGCATCCTTTAGTGCACTTCGCGGCGCGCAAACCATTTAGTCCTGCTGGTCTATCAGTCACTCCTAGACAGACTGACCTGGCAGCGGTTTGTCGTAACTCGATTCAGACTACTCCCGGTCTGCTGTTTTTGGTCAAATTTTTTCCTCTCCTTGCATCTCTTCGTGAGATTTGCTACTATCCTGATTGCTGGGACGCGCATACAATGGAGTTCCGGTGAGTGACCAAGCTTTTTGTTCGTAAGCGTTGGACTTACGTTGCTGTCTCCAGGTCGTCGTCGTCGATGGAATGCAACTTTACGCTAGGTATTTGTCGTCGGTCATCGTCAATTTTGTATCTGTATCTATGTCTTCAGCAATGCCATCCTGATGCCATCTATGCCGCTCTCCCCTGCAGTGCTTTGCACTTGTCTGCTCGATTGAGATCATGGTAACATTTGGTGACGCACAAAGGGCTTCGCACTCAGTACTCAGTACACGGCGATACACAAGGGTTTCCGTGTAATATCTGTCCTTGGATATATGCGTCATGCCGCTGTCAAGAAATACGTTGGTCGCGCGCGAGTTACAAACGAAGTAGCATGGCCCAGCGTGTCAAAAATGAGACTGAAGCGATGAATCAAGAGGTGGATAGATGGAGAACTGTGGTGCAAAGCAAGCAAGGTTCGCGCCAGAACATGTTCAGGTGATGACCGTCTACCCGTCAAACATCGTGCCATCCATACGGACACCCATAGTATGCTTGACATCCATCCCAAGCAACTTCATCTTCCCAGCCTACACAATTCTCTTTCAGCGCACGCAACATAAGAGATAGAAGAGAAAGCGCACCTCAATACGCTCAGCCTGGACGCGCCTCAACTCCAGCAACTGCTCCTTGCTCATGTACGTATCCTGCTCTGTCGGCTTACGCTTGTGGCTGCTCTGCAGAGCGCGAAGATCCGCGTCGGGGTTATACCCGTCGTCGGCGGGCGGGATGTATGCCCCCGAACGTACAGCATCCATGCGTCGTTCGTAGGCGTCCATAGCGTAGAACTTCTCGTGCGGGAGGGTGGCTGAATCTCGATGTCAGAGGGATATATGGGGTGGAAGGAGAGGAAGTCGTACCTGTGTTGTAGTCTTCAACGAAACGGGCGAATTCTTTCTTGTTTTGGTCTTTGCTGATCGTCTCCGGGTTGATCTTGCGTTCCTCTACCAGCCAAGCTCGGAACTCTTGCTCCTTGTTGTAAAGGCTGAGAGACACAATGTTAACAGGTAAGAAAACGGACGACAGAAGTACGACGCACTCAGTCTCGTTGATAAGACCATACTTGCCCCATTGGTGACTTGATGCAGCGCTCTTCAGCTTCTGAGAAACGGGAAATCATCTCAGTCCTCCATTGACGACTCAGAAGAGGCACTGCACTACGCACCTTCTTGCTCTTTTTATCTTTCTTCCTGTCTTTCTTCGACCGCTCTCGACTACCGCTCTTGTGCTTCTTGTGGTGCTTGTCTTTCTTCTTCTTCCGCTTATCGTGGTCCGAGTCGTCAGAGTCCGAATCAGACAGCGAGGATGAGCGCGACCGAGAGCGACGCCGCTTGTCGCGAGAACGGTCTCTATGCCTATGACGATCACGGTCCGGGGAGTGCGACCTGCTACGGCTTCGTGCTCTCTTCCGACTACTTCCTACATCATCTCGGGAGCGCGAGCGATGCCTTGAGGGAGAGCCATGTCGACGAGCCGGGCTGCGTGAACGAGAGCGCGACTTGGAGTGCCTGCGCCGAGGAGAGCGAGAACGTCGGCGGTCGACGTCGATGTCCTTCCGACTATCTCGGTGTCGGTCTCCTTCTCTTCTCGGAGAGTCGCCTCGACGGTAGTCCCTTTCTCTGTATCGGTCCCGGCTCCGACTACGACTGCGACCTCGCTTCACATCCTCAGCCCTGCTCGACATATATAGGTTCCTGCGCTGGTCAGAAACATAGACGTGGAAGTTGAGGTGATAAGACCTTACGGTTGACGAGTACTTCAGAGTACTTGGATGATATGCTGGGCAGCACAAGAGCTGCAAAGGCCCGATACGCGAAGTCGTGGAAATGAAGAGGAACGAAGTGAGAGTTGGAGACAAGAGAGGCGGCGCCTAAAACCACATCCTGGCCCAAAGATATCCTTACCCGCCCTTGTCAGTGTACGCGACCCTCCTCACTCTCCCTCCCTCATCTTCGGAATCCTTGCGGGTCTCTTCCCCAAATTTCAACAAAACAGACCTCTCATTTACTTCTTCAAGCGTGAGTCGTTCTCTTCTTTCTGTCCCTACGTTGTCGTGTCCTGACCGCACTCCGTTATGACGTCGACCATGCTCGCAATGCTGCCTTCCCTGTTCATGCGCCACAGCATACCTATCTACCCTTACGTCGAGGGCGAAACAATGATTGACATCCTTGTGCTCGGCGCCACGGGTGAGTCAGGTTCGCTGTGCTTTCCTGGCCCTCTGTTGACATCTGTGCAAAGGTTATATGGGGCGGTTGATCACGGACGTGCTTCAGCACCACCGCGAACGCCCGTCCTTCTCGT
This sequence comes from Steccherinum ochraceum, assembly GCA_004332605.1. NCBI lineage: Eukaryota > Fungi > Basidiomycota > Agaricomycetes > Polyporales > Steccherinaceae > Steccherinum > Steccherinum ochraceum. The sequence goes on from RWJN01000038.1 coordinate 66,557, forward strand.
TCGGCATCGCTGCCCGGTCTCAGCGTAAACTCGAACAGCTGAGAGAGGAGCTGAAGCTGGACAAGAGCACTCAGAGCTTCGAGTTCGACGTCCACAATGCGCAGCAGGTAGAGAGCGTGGTTAGCCAGGCGGCGATCATCATAAACACGGTTGGGCCGTACTGGAATTGGGGAACGGTTGTAGTAAAGTGCGTTCTAATTTCCTGTTTGTTGAGCTTTTGTCCTAATCTTTGGATTCACAGTGCTTGCGTGAAACTGGGACGGCACTACGTTGACCTGACAGGGGAGCCGCACTGGATTCGGGAAATAATCACGAAGTGAGTCCGGCCACCATTCAAGCAACCTGGCAACCCAGTCTGACATTACTACAGCTACGACTATATTGCCACCACAAAACGTTGTGCTATTATCCCCTCATGTGGGCTGGACTCCCTCCCGTCCGATATCACAGCCTACTTGGCAAACCGAACCCTCAAAGCCCTGGCCGGGCCCGAGGCCGACATTGATCTCTCCAGCAGCGCTATCAAGCTTGACACCTCCATCTCCGCTGGGTCCCTTCGCACATTCGTCAGCTACGTTGAAGATGTGCCTCGGTATATAAGAGCGCGAATGCGCGACCAGTTCGTGCTGAGCAACGGTGCGTCTTGATCTTGTTCGTTGTATGGCGAGCTGCTTCTGAATAGCTCGCACATTATGCAGTGAAAGGTGTACCCAGCCCTCCCCTGCGAATGACCTACCAGCTCCCCTTGTCGAACCCACCTGTATTCGGTGCTGCATTCGTCATGGCCAACTCGAACCGCGCGATTGTCCAACGGAGTTGGGGTTTGCATGAGTATGACGTATGTCCGATATCTCCGTTGTGGATCTTTCTGTGAGGGCTCGTCTCATTGTCTCTTTTACACAGATGCTCAGATCTCTGAATAATCGGACGCCTGAGAAGCGAAAGTTGTCGTATGGTCCTCAGTTCAAGTACGAGGAGTTCCTTGCTGTGGCGAGTAAGACAACCGCCTTCGTGTACAGCATGTCCCTTCTTATGGCGGCGATTTGTGTCTTCTTGCCGCCTGTAAGCCTTCGGTCCTACGTTTGATCAACTTCCCATATCCTGACGCCTTTCTGTAGACACGCTGGATTCTCAAACAGATTCTGCCATTCATTCCTGATCAAACTTCAGAAGAGTACGTTTCCCTCTCTCACTTATCTTATTGCTCCTGATATGCTTTGCAGACACAAGAAGAGAGGTTTCATTGAAGTAACGAACGTTACTTCGTCGGTCGCGACACCAACAAAACCACCTGTGTACGTGCGTACTGTGACGCGAGGCAATGGCGAAGCAGGGTACTACTTGTCATCATGTACGTGCACATCTTCTTTCTACCATCTCCATAACCTGACAAGTCTACTTGCAGTCATGATCACGGAGTGCGCATTAGCTCTCCTTCTCAATCGGAATGAGCTGCCAGAGCTCGGTCGCGAGGGCGGTGTCCTGACACCCACTACCGCTCTCGGCGACGTTCTTGTCAGACGTCTGGAGGAAACCGGCAAGTTCAACTTCCACTCCGAAGTCGTGTTGGGCGCAGAGGAGAATCGCAAGACGCGGTAGACGTTTCGGGCTGAGGTGTATACAGCGAGGGGATTTTCATGGTCGATACATATACTACGGATTGTATATAGAGAGGATATTGTATATAACCTGCGAACGAGCAGCAATTTTTGGCAAGTGCCCAGTTGTACATCTTCGCGCTGCGGCCCGGCGTCCGCGTGCGTGACATTCCTGTAACGGCCGTGATGCACTCGTACAGAAACGCGTCACACCGGGTAGTAGGTACCTCGCAGGTCGTGACATTATGTTTGGCGCTGGAAGGAAATGAAGCGAGGAAAACTTCTAGAGCGCCCGTTCCAACTTCATCTTCACACTCCTTCCTTCCGCCATGCCCTCCTCAACAAAAGTCAAAGCTGCGAAGCCAGAGGCCGCAAAAGCAAACGTATGTGTCTCCCAAACTCGTTTCTGTAGGCAGTCCTCTAATTTTTGTGAAATTTTCACAGGGAAAAGTGAAGGCATCGAAGAAGGATGGTTCCAAGGAGGTAGCGTCCAAGAAAGACACTCCTAAGAAGGTGGTACCCAAGAAGAAGCAGGAGTCTTCAAGTGAAGACTCTGAGTCGTCGGACGAGGACCAAGCTCCCCCTCCCAAGGCGAAGGCGACGCCTGCAAAGGTGCGATTCACGATTTTTCTTCGGTTTCTCATACTCAACGCTCCATTGGATTTTTCAGGCTCAACCCGCTTCCAACGGCAAGTCCAAGACTCCCGTAAAGAAGGCCGAGCCTTCATCCGACTCTGACGATGACTCCGACGACTCTGAGGACGACACACCCGCGGTGAAGGTGAAGGCTGGCTCCGTTGCGACCAAGCCCGAGACTTCTTCGGACGACTCGGACGACTCCTCTGAGGAGGACGAGAAACCAAAAGCCGCGCAAGTCAAGGCTGCGCCGACACCCAAAAAGGCTGCTGCCGCCGCCGCCGCCGCCGAATCCTCAGACGACTCGGACGAGAGCAGTGACGAGGAGCCAGCGAAGCCCGCACCCAAAGCCGCCGCTACCCCCGCGAAGGCTGCTGCGCAGAAGAAGAAGGAGTCTTCGAGTAGTGAGGAAGACAGCGACGAGTCTTCAGACGAGGAGCCTGCTAAGCCTGCTGCGAAGCCCACCCCTGCCAAAGCTGCACAAGCTAAGGCTACCCCTGCAAAAGCGACTCCTGCAAAGAAGGCTGCACCTGCCGCAGATGACTCGGATGAGGACTCGGAGGACTCTGACGATAGCGAGGACGAGAAGCCCGCTGCTAAGAAGGCTGCCGCGAAGGAGGATTCGTCGGATGATGATGACTCTGACGAGGAGGAATCAGAGGATGTGGAGATGGCTGATGCTACCGCATCAGCACAATCAAAAGGTGTGTTCTCATGAGTTCGTGAAAGTCCGAGAACGCGTATCTCATGTATCACAATCACATAGGCAAGCGCAAGGCCGATGAGGACCTGCCCGCATCCACCAAGAAGGCCAAGGGCGAGAGCGGCGAGGCTGTCTCTGCAGGGTCGGAGGGCACAAAGACGATCTTCGTCGGCCGTCTGTCGTGGAACGTCGACAACGACTGGTTAACGTCCGAATTTTCCGAATGTGGTGAGGTCGTGTCCGCCCGCGTCCAAATGGACCGTAACACTGGCAAGTCCCGCGGCTTCGCCTTCGTTACGTTCACTACCTCCGAGGCCGTCGAGGAGGCACTCAAGCTGAACGGCAAGGAGATTGACGGTCGTCCGGTCAACATTGACAAGAGCGAGGACAAGGACAAGTCCGTCGTTCGGGAGAAGCGTGCACAGACGTTCGGTGACAGCGTCAGCGAGCCGTCGGCTGTCCTCTTCGTGGGTAACCTTGACTTCAACACGACAGAGGACAGGGTCTGGGAGACCTTTGGCGAGTTCGGAGAGGTCAAGAGCGTAAGGCTGCCCACAGACCGCGAGTCGGGCAGGCCAAAGGGCTTTGGATATGTTGAGTTCGTGGACATTGACACGGCGAAGAAGGCATTTGAGGGCTTGTCGGGTGGTGAGATGGATGGTCGAACCCTGCGGTTGGACTACTCCCAGCCTCGGGATAACAGCGGCGGCGGAGGTCGTGGTGGCTTTGGCGGCGGTCGTGGAGGAGGCCGCGGCGGAGGCTTCGGTGGTGGACGTGGCGGGTTTGGTGGTGGATTCGGCGGAGATCGCGGTGGACGTGGAGGCCGTGGCGGTGGACGGGTAAGTTCTTTCCACCTGTTCTTCCGTTTTCCATACACCATCTAACATCATTCGCTCTTAGGGACGTGGTGGTGACAGGGGAGGACGCGGACGCGGTGGTGGACGTGGCGGTCCTCGGACTGGTGGCATCCAAGCGTTCGAGGGGAGGAAGACGACGTTTGATTAGTTCATTGCTTGCTTGTATTTGACTCATTTTCTTATTGTCTCTGCTGTGCGAGTACATACCGCTGTTGCTACCAATGTCATCCCATTTATCTCGCAGATCTATGCGTCCATGAATATCGCATGATTGCGATACAGATACGAAATGTATATACACATCCGAATCATCCGTAATTTGCGAGCATATACTAGATTCATGTACATTGCCTCACCAGCCGCCGTCGTACTCCTCCTGAGCAGCACGTTCCGACTCAGTGACTAATGGTAGACCACAGAGCCCGCGCACGCGGCCTCGAAGATCCTCCCAATCTTCCCACATTTCCTCCCTCCCACCGAATTCCAAACGTAGCGCGTGGCACGTGCAATCAAAGGCCTCCAGAGTACTGAAGAGACCGTAGATAATCTCTCCGCACTCCGCAATCTGCGCCGGGTCTTGCATGGGGAGGCCATAAAAGAGTTCGAGCTTGCTGAGAGGATGAGAAGGGATCATCTTCAAAACATCCAGCTCTCGGTCGGTAGGCCGCATGATGTCAACGGAAAGCTTGACAGACTTGAGTCTCCGAGCGTGCTGGGCAAGGAAAGACAAACCCATAAGTGTGACCTCGGGTCTGCGGTCTAGCACCGACGATGAAGAGCAGATGTGGAGGGTTTCCAGTTGTGGCCAAGCTTTGGCTAAAGTTCGAATGGTATCATCGGATAGCTGGAATACCAAGCCTGCCACGGGTTCGAGCATAACGTGTGTGAGGTATCGAAGTGATAGAAGGGGCGTGAGGTGGCTCGCATCGACAACTCCATCGGTCTCCGGCTCCTCCAGGGCTTCAGTGAAAGGTGCGGTCTGGAGCGAGACTTTCTGCAGCTTTCCATGACACTCCAGCGACTCCAACCAGGCCTTGAGTTGGCTTGCAAGTAGGGGCACTGGTGGTAGGCTGACGTTCATTTCAACTAGCGAAGCTGAGAGTATGGATCTGACGATACTTATTGGGTTGGCCAAACTCCTTGCATTTTGCATCGTGATGGTCCGTAGGGATGGAAATAAGGAGCGAGGCTGGAAGGAAATCTCGACAGTGTGCTGCTGAAGCAGCTCGAATGTGAGGTTCTGTAACGTCGGGTGTCGGCCCAAGAGACGCAATTCGTGCAGGGTGGAAGCGGGGAGGGATGAGCCGTACGTCCGCAGATTAGGAAGCCGCATAATGTTCGTGAAGAACTCCTGATGCAGCTCAAAACCTGAGTTGTAAGGACAGTGTAGGGACTTGAGGCTGGGAAAGAGTTCTGCAGCGTGGGCAACTGTGGTACGTATTTCCTTCAAGACCTCCGACTCGTGCATGCGGTCGCCTGCGATGATTCCGAGTACTTCGAGTCTCCTTGGAAGGAAGCAGAGTACACGTGTGAGCGACCCCGGCATGTATCCACTCCAGTCCCATTCGAATTCGCGTAGGCCAGGAAATAGCGGAGAGGAGTGGTTTCCCAATGCGTTCCCAAGGAGCTCGAAGGCGTCGGGAGCAACTACAAACCTTCGTTTGTACGGAGAGCCTCGACCTCTGATGATCCTGACTCGCTCTAGATTCCTAGCGAGTCGAGCAGACTCTTCGAAAGATAGCTTTCTGTTCAGATGCTTTGAATTGTTTGTGATTAGCACAAGGCTGAAATGCAAGAGACGATTCACGTACCACGCTTGGCAAGCCACCCACACTGGCAACCGAGTCATCGTAATCGCTGCCATGCCACATATCGATTGGAAAGGAAACAACCATGAGGTCAATGTCCGGAAGTTTGTACCAGAGGGCATTCATGGCTGGGTTGTACATTGCACGACATGTGAGGGCCACACTTTTGGCTGAACGACGGTCGGCCGAGTCCCAGCTATCCACGGGCAGTACATGGCGGACGACTTCATGCAGAATGTCCTCGAGATGCAGGCAGCGATGCATACCATAGAAGACCCGTATGGAAGACAAGAAGGTGAGTGCTGATGATGCCGGTACCGGTAAGGAATGTCGACAGCATTGTCGTAGTGACGGTTACGGTTGTGTGTCGAGAATTTACGTATACGACCAGATCTTGCCGAGGTCTGTAACCTTGCTGTAACCTCTCCTTGGAGTCCTTGCTTCGCAGCCATGATCTGAACGTCACAGTGTTCGCACTAGCTTCGTGTCAGAGATGTGCGCAGGGGATCAAGAACGGGAAGATGAGTGGATGAGTGTCGGAGTCAGAGATGAGCGTATCAATTTTCATCAGTCCGGTCACTGTACGGTCCTTCCACAGTCTTGAAATCTCGACGCAGTTCCTGCAGTGCCTGTCTCTCCGAGTATGGCTTTGTTCCATTCTATCTGAAGCGCAGTTATATGATTTTTCGCTGCGTATTTGCCTCAACAAGAGACGACGCAAACCGCTGTATCCGAAAGGTGTTACAATTTGTCTAGATCAAGCGAGAGCAAAAGCTCTTTGGAAAGCTCTCCATGGCTCATCTATATCCAAATTCTCTCGAGTCCAAGGAGCGACACAATCAAGGCGAGGGTATCCGAACAGGAGCTTGAGAAGCCGACACATGCCCTGAACATCGGTAACATTGAGTGAGTCGTGATAATGGATATCAAGGATTTCAAGCTGAGGAGTGTGAGGATTCGTGTGGATACTCTCTAATTCCTCTTGGAACGCCTCGGGGGCTGGGAGTATCATGTCGACCGCTAAGGACAGCTTCTTCAACTTGCTGCAATCTGCAAGTGGGATGAGACCAGCGAGGGTGACACGGGGTCTCTTGTGCAAGGGAATATCGGCTCGCAACCAGAACTTCTCCAACTGAGGGCAACTCGACGCCAGATTCTTGATAAAGTGGTCGTCTAGATCGACGGCCAGGTCTCCATAGTACGAAAATACGCGGAGGTGGAGAAGGGAGAGAAGTGGAGAGAACGTATTGCTGTCAATGATATGTGACCGTTGCAGAGACTGTTGGAGCACAAAGTCGGCCACGCCGATTCTGTACAGCGCTTTGAGGTGTATTTCTTCGAGACCTTCGTCGTGTTTGGCAAGGGACCTACACAACGAAAATATATGTGCTGCGGTATGGTTGTCCACGTAGCTTTCTCGGTAAATCGAGAAATACTTCAGCGAGTGACTGCCAATCGTGTTGAGAATTTGTGTCGTATGTACGACGCTGGCATACTTCACGTCAAATCTCTCCAGAGACGGAAATAGCGATTGGGAGTCCAGCGCGGAAAGGGCGGTAGTGGTCACAGACCCATGTAGTTGATGCAGTGTGACCTGCTGTAGATTCGGATATCCACCCATGCACCTAATATGCTGGACGTTAGGCGCACCGACAACGTCCAAGATGGATAAGCGGGGTAAGTCGACATCGTCGCGGAAGAACCCGTCGTTCACGGCTTTGCTAGCAACCGCCCTATTCCCAGTGGTAGATAGTTCGTCGTCACCCTTTCCGAAATCCAACCGAACTCGCCGAAGCCCCGACGAACAGCGCGCCACCAGCTCGCGGAAGGCAAAGCGAACACTGGATAGCACAGCTTCTTCGGTGGATGTGTGCGATGCGTCAATGTCAACTGTTTCCAGTCGTTGCGACACCAGGTGGGGTACATACAGGAAAGCCTGTTCATTCGAATGACCTGGCAGCGACCAGCAAAGAGAGCGAAGATTCGGAAAAAAGGCTCGTGCGGGATCCAGATGCCAGCCCTTCGAGATACAGAGCTGGTTCATGGCATACAGCACCTCGCACGATAGAGGTGTCACTGCGAAATGATTTCTGTACCGCGCTGACCATGGCTCTACCCGCCGAACACGAGCTGCGAGCTTGAGGATATTCTCCCATTCAGATGAAGTGGGCATCCTAACGAGACACTTCCAATTCTTTCAATCAGCGATACTCCACGAGCTATTTCAATTTCAGCACTCACCAGAGTCCCATATGTGTCGTCTCCCATTTCTGTGATCTCCTCGCAGTAGACGTCTGAAGGTAGTGCCATCACCAGAGGGGAGAAATCCATCAAAGTATGCCATAGAACGGCCATGGCAGGTTCGTAGAGAGCTTGGCAGCTCCTAGCCATATAGGCAAGACTCCGAACTCCAGTGATGAACATGCCAGGTCGGCTGACACTGCCGACTTCTGCGAGATGTTCCATCACTTGTATGGTGACGTCGAGGTTCAGAAGGCATTCGTGCATGTTGATTTCGAGCTGGCCCCTATACGATGTTGACTACTGCGGTCCGAATGAGCAAATGAAGGCTGCGAGTTGCATTCACGAAACGACTTGAATGGCTGTCACTATGTCAAGTCAACGACTTTGTGGAGTTAGAAGAAGAGGAACGGCCCTACAGACAGCAAGTTCTTCGATTGAGGAAAGCTTCAAGTTGAGGTGAGTGAGAGCATCGACTCCAGAGCGGGTTTAGATTCGGCGCCGCACGTGTCGTATGTCGGACTTCGCCGAGGGACACAGGCCAGGTGTCCGCATTTTTTGGTGGGAAGGGTAGGTAGTTTTCGCATTACCCATATGAACACACTGAGCGGACGATATTTCAGATCAATCATAAGTAGTACGTGCCTCTACTTACACGCGCACTCTACACCTGAGACTCTCAGCTCGCGCAGTATTCGGAAACAACCTCTTTGAACCTCTCCCAGTGCTGCCTAATATCATCCTCTTCATCGTCGAGGCGTTGATCACGGCGTTGGGGCAAGCAGTGACTCGTGTCGAAATCCTGCAGGTGCGGGAACATGTCCGTCAGGAAGTCGGCCATTTCCCTCAAGACCGGCTCTGGGGAGTCTACATCCGCACCGTAATGGATCGTCAACATGCTCAAGTGGCAAGGGGGACGCTTCCGCTTGACTTCTTCCTCCAATCTGTCCCGAGCTTCCTTCGAGGGAGGTACGACATCGACCGCAATGTAGACCATAACCAGTCTTCGGCAGTGGACCGAGAGCGGCAAGAGTCCGCCAAGAGTAACGCCGGGTGCGGTATGCATTGGGAGACGAGACGCGATGTCCAAGATTTGGAGTCGCGGCCAAGCCTGCGCCATGGCCTCCAGCATAGCATCGTCTAACTTCAATGCAAAGCTCTGGGGTGAGATGAAGACCTCGGTGAGGTGATGAAGAGACAGTAGAGGACGGAAGTCCTCACACTGGACCGTATAGAGGTGGGACAAGCTCAGGCGCAGAGCCAATCCGGGGTCGAGGTGTTCTCTTGTTCCGCCGACAGCTAGGTAGGATAGATATTTGTGCGGCAGTAATGTCTGGAAAAGAAGGGCAAGTTGGGCCGCTGGTGTCTCCGGCGGAATGCCTGAGACTGTCAACTTCGACAGGGAGAAGGATGCGATGGCCTCCACAATTTGGATCATCGTAGGTAGATTGTCATGCTCGATGTCTAACGACTGCAGCTCGGGAAAAAGCGAACGTGAGGAGAGGGTTGACAGGAGTCCTTCGTCTGCGTCACAATACAACGTCATCGCCACATTGCGAAGCCTGGGAAGCCGACCGAACAAGAGGAGTTCTGAAGGGCTGAGGGGATGATGCGATTCGAAAGACTGGAGGCAAGGAAGCTTTGCGACTTCGGTGAAGAACGACGCGTATACCTTGTCTTCAAGGTCGACCAACGTGTCGTCATCGTAGCTTGTCTGGTAGAGCAGTAACTCGCGCATTTTCGGGCAGCGAGCAATAAGAACACCGAAGGCAGCATGTGCGAAGGGCAACACACTCGCGGTGGGCAACGAAGTATGCGCGATGATCGTCAAAGATTCGAGCTTGTCGGAGCATAGGGAAGGAATGTATGGAAAGTACTGAGGATCCAGGCCTTCCCAATACCATTCATATTTGCATAGATTTGATAGGAGCGGACGTGAATTTTCTGAAGAGTAGAGCGCCAAGGCGTGCATCGCGGAATCTCCAAGAGCCCATCTGACTTCGAATCCTCGATTCCATCGACGGAAGTTCCATTGAATACTTTTGACTCGGGCTGCATTCCTGACAGCTCGAGCCCAGTCAGATGGCTGCGGTGGAGCTTGCAATCTCTGTGAACGAAGTGCTCGGTGAACCTAAGGATGGTAACTATAGAACGAAAGAGACGTACCACCGTCCTCAAGAGCGAGACACAGTCAGCGCTTTCTTCCACCTGCTTCTCCGCTTCGAACCACAGGTGTGGCGGCAAAGACTTGACAATAGGTGTCAAGTCTAGCAAGCTGCTCCACAAGACGTCCATAGCAGGTTCGTAGAGAACACTGCACGTGAGAGTCATTGAATGAATCGTTTGAACGGCCTGCACATCCTTGCCAACGGATCTGCGGTCCATCAACGAGAGATGTTTGACGATAGCGATCACCACGTCATAGACGTGCAGACATCGATGCATCTTGTCCAGGCGTTGGGAGCTCTGAAAGTATGTCGTCCAGAATGCGAGATGAGGTGAAGAGGGCGAAGGTCGTGTCCGCTGGTTGCCATAGATGCCACCTATATAAGCAGCTCAGGATAGTACTCCGCACCACGCCGCCGCGGCGTGGGATAGAAGAACGGCTCATTACGTCCTGGGCCGCACTGATTGGCGAGACACGACAGGACCTAGATCGCATTCTTCGTACGATCCCAAGCTTGACCGAAGCTATTCAACCGTAGTTATGGCCGCCGTCATGCGCCAATGAAATGCAATTGACACGAGTGTGAAGATTACATCTGGGAGTTTCCAGTATTAACTCCTGCAACTTTGGAATTAGCAGGTAGCAAGGCGGTAGAACGACGGTACTCCACCTATATAAGAACCACCAAGCAACACCAGCAGTCCACCCGTCTGACGTCTTTCCTTGCTCGTCTGGAAGCAAAGCAACGTTCTCGACTCGGTGCCACCATCTGCGAGGAATGAACAAAGTCTCGCCCTCCTTCAACACGCATGTAAGGGCGGCGGACGAGATCAAGTCCGCGTCCGCGTCTTCCATCTGATCTACATGCACTTGAGGTGCGCCACCCGGAGTGTGATGCAAGGAAAAATTGAGGTGCGATGTATTTCGCTGAATTTGCCGAGTGAGCGACGACGGCTTTGGCTTGAGGATGTCGCTGATAGTTGGTGGAAGGAGGAGGAAGTGTTTTCCGTGCCCTGCAGAGTTGGAAGTGGCTGCAAGTTGAAAACAGTTCATGTACGGGTCGTGGTGCAGTGTTGTGACCTGTAATCAGTTATAGCATGTGGATTGTTTGGAAATAACCATCCTCTGTGAACAAGCGTACCGCCTCGTTCGGACCAATGAAAAAGCTCGTCTGGTAAACATCGATGCGATTCTTGTCCAGTAGTTTATGTAGTACAGGATGTGGTGCTATCACCGCACTCAACGACTGTATCTGACAAAGTAAGGTTAGCCAATGCTTGTTCATGAACGCACATGCACTGCTCACCTCATCTGCGCCTCTCCATTGTGCCAAATACAGCTGCCTGCCATCTACTTTGTTCTTTCCGATGCTGTCAGGGGAGCCCAGCATATCTAGCCAATCCAGGTACTGCCCCAAGCGCATAGTGACGCGGTCGAAGCTTTCTGGGGAATCGTAACGACCAAGTTCCACGTCCACAAGGCGTTCTTCCCCTTCTCGCAGTGCTTTCATGAGATCCGCGGCAGCAGCACCTGCTGGTCGAGACTTCATGACGCCACCAAGTATCGCAGGAGTCGAGAGCGAGGCCAGGTCTATGTCATGCGTGTCCGCAAGGCGAGGGACTGGGCGTGTTTTGATCTCTCGAGGTACCGGTTTCGAGTAGGTTCTCCTGAGCACGGCATGGCTGAAAAGGAGGTCGGAATGTCGTGCTCGTCCGAGCGTTTTCGCGATGTTGGCGAGCATGTGTACAGCCAACTGGGCAGAGGGAGGAAAGAGGACCGACGGGTGCAGTGCAAGGGAGGCTATAATAAAGCAGTATAAGCGCGGTGTTATGCGAATTAAGCTTTCTATTTACCGTGATAAGCACTGATAACAAGGCCTATTGTTTGTGATTGTATCAAGATAAGCAACATTGTTATGGAGCCGTAAGCGGATGATGCGGGCGATCAAATGAATTTGTTATGTCGGCTCGGTCGTCCTATTGAGGCCCTCGCAGGTTGCGTGCGATCCACGACCTCCACAGCATCCCTTCTCCCTATATCCCGTTAGAAAGACTGCTCTAATGTCTGCTAACTTCGCTTATTGAACGTACCCCTCCCTGCCATGTCCAATGACACTCAGAAGGCCGACCAGATAGCCCACAGGTTCTACACTAAACTCGCCCTAGTCGTCAACCATGCTCGGGCTACGGCTGAGCCGTCCCCGCAAGCCAAGGTCGACAAGTGGGTGAGTACTGAACTCCATGTCGACGCCTGAAGCCTCTCTGACCGTTGTGTCGTGTCGTAGTTCAACTTGGAAACCCCGGAAGCCGACCTCTTCAAGGAGCATACCCGTATCTACCGCTCTATCTCGACCACCAGTGCCCCACCGTCCTTTCAGCTGCAAGTCCTCCTTTGTATTCCAGAGCTCGCAAACGGCCAAGTGCTTGCTTATATCTCGCCGGACTCTTCTCGCGTTCCCATGGACCCGACTCCCAACTTCATTCTGCTAGAGACATGGAACATTGTCTTCTCCCCTCACGAGCCTCAGCATTCCGGGCGACAAGCCTCTGAAGAACGATCCGATATCGCGCCCTCGACTATCTACAAGCATGGCATATCGCTCTTCAGGAGCATCTTCACGCTTCTTCGCCTCTTGCCCTCATGGAAACTCACCAAGCGCTTCCGGCGGCGTCCAGGAGGGAATCGTAACGGAAACTTCAGCATCAAGTTGAGGGTAGAGGGCGTGGATCAGACGAGGAGTACCTCGGGAGACGTATTTGGCTTCGGTGAGTCACACAGCTACTTAGGGCATTATCGCGATGATCACTTACTAGGATCGCATGCAGATACACCGGTGCACCACTTGGCGTCGCTTCCAACGGATGTACACACATTTCCACCGGTACCGCATCCCATGGGAACGCTGTGCATGTCAACGACGTTCTTAACGACCCCAAAGTTCGAGATTTTCGACCGAGAGTCTCTGCTCTCGTCTCGGTTTCTCTCACAAGACGAAGGCCCAGAATTCACTCCGACATTGCTGAAGAATCAGCAGAGAGATTCCCTTTCAGGGTCTCCAGGAAGTCTCCCTGCTCGGACGTCGCTGCCTCGTTCTCCCCCTTTGTCTGTCGCTGATCGCTTCGTGGTCCCACCTCCTACCCACTCTCGTACACCATCCCTGACAGGAGGCAGCCCTCGTCTGCAGAATGTATCATTACCAATGACTCGCGCTGCATCTGCTTCAGGAGTCAACACGACAGTATCGGCCTCAATCGCTTCGGATACCTCCTCGAGACAAGGTGGCGCATCTATCGGTTCACGCGAGGAGTCGCTCCCGGTCTCTGCTTTGGCGGCTCGTTTACGGAAGGAAAGCTTTGGGCCTAGTCGTGGAGCTGTAAGTACATCTTACCATCTCTCATGCGTGTTCGTACATGTTGACGTGGCCTTAGGACTCCTCGTCTGCTGCAGGCGCTCTTCCTATCCGTCGGCCACCACTGAATCCCGTCCATCCGTTCAAGTCATCCACGCTCTCCTCCGGTTCTCCTTCCATGCATTCTCCGTCACCGTCACTGAGACACAACTCCCCGCTATCCTCCGGCCCTTCATTACCTTCACGACCCACGCATTCACCCAAAGCATCACGCGGACAACCTCCGTCCCCTATTGGCGCCGGTGCAAAGCTCCCTTCACCTATCGTGCCACATAGACCGTCACCGCCGTTTGCGCCATCTTCACTAGGTGATAGAAGGTCACTGGCATCAGCAGAGAATGTCGCCGTCAGCGGTACGCCCAACTCGGACGCGTCCCCCAAGCCAGCCAACAAGCGTTATTCGAGTACCTTCGGCCATCGTTACGCAGCTTCTGGTGGTGCGGGGAGTGAGGGCAGTGCAAGCAGCACTGCGAGAGACGGAGAACGGGTGGCCAATGTAAGTTCCTCTAACGCCGTTGGAAGAGCTCTGAGCTGACTGTTTGTGTCCATCTCAGAACGCATCCTTCCTCAGTACAACAACAGACGATGACGACATCTCGGCGTTCGTTCAAGACATAGATGCTCGCAAACCTTTGAATCGTGTACGAGAACAAGATTCCCCGGAGGTGACACAGGAGTCTCCGATCGCGACCACGTCAACTTCAGACGCGCTTCCGTCCCGACAACGTACGACGTCGGTCCCGATGCTGACGTCAGCCTCAGCTGTAGACGAGAAGCTCAAGAAGCTGAACGAAGCCTTCCTATCTAGCTTGCAAGGCCTTGGTGGTCGACGGCGGCAAGGCAGCGAGCAGCAGAGCAGCGACGGATCAAGCACAGCCCGCGCACCGAGCTCCGGGACGCCTACGATAGGCAGACGATCCACTTTGGACCCTCTCAGTATTCGTACTGACACGACCGCGAGCAGCGGCTCGTCGAGGCCGAATACCTCGATCGCAGATTACGGTGTTCCTTTACATCCGTACGTTCGACCCCGACTGGCCTCCACTGGCAGCGCCCAGTCTGGTTTCAGTGTGGGGTCGGAGGAGGTCCTTGGGAGGATGGATCCCGAGTATGACGATCCAGACCGACAGCGAGGCCAAGGACCTCAATGATAGTGCAATACCCTCGCGATATTTGTGAAGCCTGGGTTTTGGCCGACTGGTGTGTAATGTTTAGTATGACGTATTTTCCCCCTTCGTGCTTGTGCTTCCCAAGGACAGACATGGCCATGGCTTGATTCCAACTCCATTCTCTGTAATGCGCTTCGACCTTTTCCATGGGACGCCGTTACCTCCTGTTGTCTGTCATAATGCCATCCCCTCCTCCTGCATGACCGTTCCCTCCCCCTCCATCTCTCCCTCCCGTGTAGCATGTATTTTATTAGTTCAGTTCCTCTGTTTTCGTCGCGGGTCTTTTGTGCGACATTGGTGTCTAAGTACGATCTCTCTCACATCATGATAACTTTCTTGCATACCCTCAATATACTTGTAGATCTATGAACGAAATCCTTTCGTGATTTCCGTCCTGCAGGGTAACGGATCCGGTGCCACGCATTTCTTCGTGGTCAGGCTGTGGACCGTCGAGTTCACCTTTCACTGTTCAGAAAACCACCATACTCTACGTGTATGCATCGTGGTCGTGGAGGAAGTCGCCTCATCGGGTGTGATCGGGTGTGATCGGGCTGCGGGGAAAGGGTCAGCAGTGGCGACCCGATGGGTATTTCAATTTCGACTGAGGCGGCGGCCAAGAATCATACGCACAATGGCGTGCTCAAGCAGGCATACGCCACAAAGCCATTGACGCAGAGAGTTTGACACCTGTGTCTGAATTCCGTGATGTAACAGTACATACGAAGAGGAATACACAAACCGAGCACCGCTCCGACACAATCACTCGTCATCCTCGTCGTCATCCTCGCCTTCATCTTCCGAAACCTCCAAGCCCGCTTCTCTCATCCGCTGCTTGTCCCGACTCCGCTTGGCGTTCAGTTCATCTAACAGAACGAGCAGATCTTCCTGTTCCTTCTCGACTTCTTTCCGCTTCTCCACGTCAGCGTCGTACGTTACTTGCAGCGTTGAAAATTGGTTCTGCAGATCATCGAAAGCCGAACGCTAAAAGGAATAACCTGTTCAGACAAACGCAGACAGAATGGACGTCGAGAACGTACGTCAGTGGCGGCAGCGCTGGCTGCTTTGAGTTGCGCTTTCAGAGAATCGATCTCTTGTGACTGCTTTTGAACGACATCCCTCAGCGAAGAGATCAACATGGCCGACTCGGCATTTGGCCCTAGAGAGCAATGATGCATGATGATGAGAAGGTATGTCATCTGGGCCAAGAAAATTTCCACTCACCGGACGTCGGTGACAGAGCGTTGGGGTCAGCAGAAATCCCTCTCTGCACTGTATCTGTGAGGAGATATCAGATGAACATTTAGGATAAATTCGAGACAGGAAAAGAACGCACAGTAGTTGGACTTCCAAAAGTCTACGAAAGCCCAATCGAACCAGATCTCTGCCTCCTTATCGGAATCGTTTGTTGCGGGTGTGGCTAGCGTTGCTGCTTGATGCGGATAGGGTACGACCAGCGTATCAGGTCCAATGGCTTTGAACCTATCGTCATCACGCAGATGTGTGATGCGTCCTACAAGGACGTCTACTCCAAGGCGATTGAGGATAGGATGTATCGTCGACCTGTCAAGTGTGGCGGTGACAAGTTCAGCCAGGAGACTGAGAGGGCAAGGTTAAAACGGAACTTGCGTACCTTGTGATCTCCCCTGGTTCACGGTTGAACTCGTACAGCACGCCAAGCAGGAAAGTACAGAGACCGGGAATGACGGGATCTGCATCTGCCATTTGATTGATGGGCTCCACAAGCTAAAATGGCGCAAATGAGGCGGGAAAGGTCTCCCAGAGAAAAGTCTAAACGCACCATGCCCAATCCACCGGCATTCAGGAAGTCTCTGACGGAGCCAGGATCTTCCCATAGCCACTGAACAAGCAGGCAAAGATAGCCCACGATGAGACGGTCCCATTCTCGTGCTTCTCGATCCGACGTGTCCGCTCGGGTTCTTGATAGGAACGCGAGAGACAAATGCTCACTGAGTATTTGGAGCAGACTTTGCGGCGGCTCGTCGTCTTCTTCGGCAGGTTCAGGCTCTGGTTGTGCGGACGGAGGAGGTCCACCATCAGCGGGAACAAAGAAACTGCCCGTATCGCGTTCCGTAGTGCCGGAAGGGGGTGTGGGTATGATAGCACGAGCGAGACTCTTGGCTTTCGGAGAGAAACGCAGCAGGTGTGCGAACAAAAGGCATGATAAGTGTGTGGACGTGACTGTTGCGATCTCTAGCGGAGCAGTTGGCGGCGCAATCAAGGCATGTAGGAGTGGGGTGACCGGCGCTGGTTCGCTTGATCCTAGAACAAGTATTGTGAGCATATGACCAGCAAGGAACTATGTGAGCTATCGAACCTTCCGGTGGAACCATTGCTTGCACGATAGCTTCTCGGATCTCGTCGTTCTGCACGAAATTCTGGCCACAAGGTTGAGCTGAATTGCATTAGTTGCCGATGATATGGGTCTACGTACCTGGAAAACACCAAGGGCGGCACCACGTAGCTCAAGGCCTTCGCGAGACCGCTTCCCACTGAATAGACCGTTGTATTCACCATGAAGGGCGAGCTCTACTAGCGCGTCAAGAGCAGAACCAGGTTCTAACCGATCCCATTCTTCACCATTCGTGTCGGGAACAGGTACATAGGGTGTGATGATGAGCTGAGGGAGAGGAACAATAAGGTTTGGTGGGAGAAGCCGAAGAGCCTAGTATGACGTGGTCAGTGAAGCTGATAAGGAGAGCAGAGGAGACGCGTCAAGCATACCTGAGTCTTCAGCGGTGCGGGTGCGTTGCTCGCCAACCCCAGCTCAACGAGACAGCGACTGAATGCCATAGTTTCTTGTGGCTGCAATTACATCAGGCATTTATCCTCAGCGAGAATATCACAGCTACTCACGCTGCCACCTTTCGACCCCACTAGCATGCCGATGATCCCTACAACCAAGCTTGCATTCACGCGTTTCTGCTGAGGATCCCAGAACTGGAGTGCGAACCCTTGCGGAACAGGTTCATGTGGCGGCAAGGAAGGCGGGAAGAGCAGCAGTGAAGGAAGAATAGGTGGCAGCGGTGTTTCCCGGAAGTAGCTCTGAAATATGTACGTGTCGGTATAAGTCTCGAAAAACCAGAGGAGAACCCAAGTACCTGGTTGGAGCTATTGAAGCGAAGTAGACTGTCGACGCATGTAAGTGCGTCATGAACAACGGGTCCGCCCTCAAGACCACCCTCTTGCTGAACGATGTTGAACAACTTCTCGAACGCGCCTTCAAACGCGAGAATTTTCTGAATGTCAGGGCTCTGATGGACCAGCGACTGAACCATTGTTATTGCCTCTAGGATACAAATCGATGCGCAATGTCAGCAGTATAAAGCGTGCAAAATCAATGGAACGCACCATTCCGAATGATCTCTCTCCTCTCCTCTAAGACCGCGATGACCGTAGTTGGGCCCACTGGTGCTTTCAAGAAGTATCCTTGAACTACTTGGCGTCGGCTATGCAGCAGTAGAACCAGGAGTTGGAGGGTAGTAAGTCTGAGGTAGAATGATTGATCGGAGAGTAGGGCAAAGAGCTTGAACGCGACCTTCTCGTTGGCGAGGATGAGGTCGGTATGCTTGTAGCCAACTTCCTTGGATGCTGGTGAGATTGATACCCCTTCCTCTCCAACGTCACATAGAACAAGTAACGTCTCCAGAACCGCCCTCCCAATATCAGCATCCACCTCCGCATCATTCTGAAGCACCTCTACCAGTCCGGACAGAGCGCGTTCGCCGACTTCCGCTTTGCAATCTCTGGAGAGGCCCTTGAGGGATAAAACGGCCGCTCTTCGATCGGCGAGAAGGGTTGCAGGAGACAATCTATCGCTGAGTCGCTCAATGGCGTCGGAAGGGGTCTGAGGAGCACCAGTCGGACCGCGTAGAGCGATGTATGTTTGGGACAGAAATTCCATGGCAATTTCTACAGTAAACCAGTTCAGCGACGGTCCACAGTAAGATACGGGTGCATTTCTGACCTCAAGTCAAAGAATGTCAAAATTCTGGGAGATCCCAGCAATTCCAGGAGAGATATGTCGTGAGGTCCAGTCCGACCTTCGCGAACTCAAGCTGCTGCGATCGCAGGACCGGCGTCTCTTCTTCCCAAAAGAGAATGTCACGTGCTCACATGAACGTCGTGGCGCTCGTACGCGCTGATTGCCGACCTCGCTCTTTTTGGCAGGACTGATGTTGATGTGGCAGAGGGTTTTCCGCCTCTGGAAGCCAAGACACACAAATTTCGTTTACAGCGGTCTACATGGATTGCCGCATGGGTGCGGGATGGGCACGGCACGTCTATGGAAAGTCTAGACGTCGCTGACAAGTCTGAGTGCTCCGATACTTAGGTTGTTGCATGTGAGTTACTTCGAGCTCTTACTCGAATCCTGGCTCATACTAGAACTCTTCTTACCGTTCTATAGAGCATTGAGAGATCGTTGATAAGTCGCGTTTCTTACTGCATGCGAATACCTGCTGTCTTCCGCGACCGGTGTTCTAAATGATCATCAGATGATTGGCTACAGCCCTCCAAGCTGCTGTTGCAATCACGAGTCTCCCTGAGTCTCCTTAGAGTTCATGTCTTTGCAGAAATCGCGCACAATCTGCCAAGAATCGTGTCTTGTGCCTGCTTGCGTGCGCCGAAGGGCTTGGCTGTTCGTACCCTCTCGCGGTGGTACAGACTTCTCCGCAACAAGGAAGGTCAAGCATCAGGCGACCCACGGAAACGTAGTCCTGCCAAGCTTCTGTCCCATATGGCCCGTAGGTCTACCTTATCTCCCATGACCTCCCTTCCACTTATAAAAGTCGAATACAGACAATTTTGCAACTTGACTGCGTCCCCATCTGCCACTTGTCCTTCGCTGCTCATCTCGAGTAGACGTCTTCACTAGTCACTCTCGCCATGGCCGCCATTGACGAGAAGACTGTCAAGCCCGGACATGATGTCGCCTCCGTCGTCGATGAGAAGGCCGGCTCTAGCAGTGAAAACTCTGACGATCGTCTTGTCGAGGGTTCGGAAGACGTGACAGAGTACGAGTACAGGACTCTCCGCCATGTTGCGGATACGCTTCCCTACACGGCCTGGCTTGTGGTCATCGTCGAATTTGCCGAGCGGTACGCCTACTTCTCTGCGGCGTTTGTCCGGCGCCCCGCCCATGCTCAATTTTGAATTCTGTAGATGGTCGTACTATGGTGTCACGAACTTGTACAACAACTACATTCGTGCTCCACTCCCTCCGGGCTCCACCACTGGTGCCGTTCCTGCATGGAACAGGGACAGTGGTGTTGCTGGTGCTCTTGGTCAGGGTGTTCAGAAGTCTTTTGCTATCCGTACGGTAAGCTCGCTGCAGACACGCTTCTATCAAGTCGTCGAGGGGAACTCACGCTTATTTCACACAGTTCAACACTTTCTGGATCTACGTTACTCCTTGGATTGGTGGTATCTTGGCCGACACTTTGTGGGGTCGGTACAAGACCATCATGATCTTTTCCATTATCTGCCTGTACGCACAATTACTTTATCTTGCCCAGACTGAACCCTTACCATGAATATCACAGTGTCGGCCACGTCATCTTGACTGTATCGGCTGCTCCATCCATCATCGCCAAGGTCGACACCTCTATTGGCTTGCTCGTACTGTCCATCGCCATTATTGGTCTCGGCGGAGGCGGTATCAAGTCCAATGTTTCCCCTATGATTGCTGAGCAGTACAACGGCAAGCTTCGAAAGGACACCCTCCCCTCCGGCGAGGTCATCATCCGCTCTCCTGCCCTCACCTACCAATCCGTTTACCTCTTCTTCTACGCCGCCATCAACTTCGGCTCGGTCGGTGCTATCTCAGCCGCGTTCATTGCGCGTGACCACGGTTACTGGATCTCGTTCTTGGTGCCCACTCTTATCTTTTGCTTGATCCCTGCCGTCCTTGTCCTAGGGAAGAGCAAATATACGATGACCCCTCCCCGTGGTTCTATTCTTCTCGAGGTGAGAGAGCAAGTCGAGATTCTAGAATGACTTGCTGACTTCTCCCCCTTCGCTCAGACCACTCGTGTGATTGGATACGCACTGGCCCCCGCATGGTCCCCGAACCCTATCCGCACAATCCGCAACATTCGTCAGCCCAACTTCTGGGACCCCGCTAAGCCTAGCTACTATGCTGGTCGTGCCCTGCCCCCGAAGATGGACTGGGATGAGGAGTTCGTAGGCGAGGTCGATCGTACCCTCAAGGCCTGCCGAGTGTTCTTGTTCTTCCCCTTCTACTGGCTCTGTGAGTAACCACCGGACTCTCATCTCCACTCCTATCTAATACTCTCACAGGCTACTCCCAGATCGACGGTAACCTCGGTACCATGGCTGCTTCGATGCAACTGCACGGTACACCTGCCGACGTCATTCAGAACTTCAACCCTATCTCCATCATCGTCCGTCCCATTCTTTCTCAGTATGAGCGGTAATGCTGACGCTCTCAATAGGTGATGATCCCTATCTTCAACTGGGGTATCTACCCTCTCCTCCGCAAGTTGGGCTTCGACTTCACCCCTATCAAGCGTATCTTCGCTGGATTCCTCGTCGCCGGTCTCGCCATGTTGTACGCTGCCATCCTCCAGAAGTTCCTGTACGAGAGGTCTCCCTGCCACGACAACCAGCCCTCTGCTTGCACGAACCCCGACGGCACACCCAACCAGGCTCCTATCAACGTCTGGGTCGTCACTGGTCCTTACATCCTTGTCGGTCTCTCTGAGATCTTCGTAAGTCATACACCGCTTTCATCTGTGATAACGACACTCATCCTGGCGTCATAGGCATCTATCACTTCCCTTGAGTATGCTTACACCAAGGCCCCCAAGCGCATGAAATCCGTCGTCATGGCCTTCTCCCAGTTCCAAAACGCCCTGTCCTCCGCCATCAACTTCGCCCTCGTCGACGTCAACATCGAACAACGCTTCACATGGCTCTTCGGTTCCTTCGCCGTCGTCGCGTGGGTCGTCGGATTCATCTTCATGATCACTTTCCGCAACCTCGACAAGCAGGAACGCGCTCTCAACGTCATCGGTACTGGAGACCGTGCTGGCTTCGCCGATGAGGCTTCTGAGGACGCCCATCCTCACAGAGAGGAGAAGGTGTAATTGACATGTTGTTCTTCATAGCATTGGGTCTTTGTATTGTAGTAATGGCCTTTCATGAAGCTTATGAGGTTGGATGAAAAAGTATAACTCGAAAGGCACAAGCGGATATACGCCGTCTGGTTCTAGCCCTAGATACACCGCTATAAGATACATGTTGTTCTATTATCGTTGATTTACAGACGATACATCCTTGTGAAAATTTCGACTACGTGAAGATGTCTCGACAACTACCAAGAGCTGCCGTTATCTGTCCATAACTCGACGCGTCCAGGGTTTGGAATCCTGCTGCTAGGCTGGTGTCCGACAGAGATAGAGCAGAGATCAGCTCAATCGACTCTACCTCATGCGCTGTTGATGAGAAGAACGAGGAGACCGTCTCTCCATTCGAGTTTACTTCAGGCTTCGTCGAGTAAGCCCGGGGGAGAGCCGAGTTCTGTCTTGATGCTTTCGGAAGGGCTTATCCGTTTCTCAACACCAGGCAACAACGTCATTCTGAGTGCGAAAAAACGACAATGAGGAGAAAATGGTTGCTTCGAGGTCTAAGTATGATAAGGACACGACTAGACAACGCATCAAACGACAGCACTAACGGGCTCTAGAAACGCCTTCATGAGATATATATATATAAGGAGAATGACGTCCTGCAGAGAGTGACGAGTTAGATGGTGTAGCATGGTAGACAGAAGAGAGCGCACCTGAAAGTTTATAGTGCCTGCTGCTCGACCTTATTCCCTTTGACCACGAACCCCCTCGGCGGTCTCCTCTCGTGCCGCTGCTCCGTCTTTGTCCTGACCTCTTCTGCCGAGACGTTCTCGACTGTAACGAGCTCCTTCACTGCGAGGATTTTGCCAGCATTGATCTGGTTGTGCGGATGGTAGACGGTCTGGAGACGTCTGTGGATGCCGAGGGAAGTGAGGGTGTCCTTGATGCGAGAGGGCAGCGCGATGGCAGAACGCTGAAGAGTGATTTTGTAGTGTGTTTTGGGTGCCAGTGCCTGGGTATGTCGCGGGGAGGACGTAGAAAGACTGCGTCGGGCTGTACGCAGTGTGGCCCAAGATGACGAGGACGCCATGGTGGTTGCAGCGAACACTCTGCAGCTGCTTGCGAGTCGGCCACAGCACCGGCCACTGTCACGTGGTCCCGACTCCCTCGAGCTCCCTCGAACTTCTTGAGCCACTCCGGCATCTAGCTTGCTTCTTGCACTTGCAACACCCACCTACTTACTGTAAGTACCCTCAGGCCATCGAAAAGACGCGAAATGACGATCGTCAGCCAACCGCATGTCTTGCAAACGACCAGAATACTTAACCAAAGAATAACCACGGAATACCGAGAACACCCTGACTCTCTACGTGAGTCTTTTCATATCATAGCTTCGACGCCGCTTCGAATGCCAATCCCATTTTGACGTTTCCTCAAATCGATTCACAGCCTTCATGCACAGATGTCTTCGTATCAATGAGATTGTGGTGCACATTCTCAACTCGCTTGAGAATGAACCTCATTGGCAGACAATTGATCGTTCCACAACGGCAGCAGTGGCCAGAACGTGTACCACCTTGTACGAACCAGCCATGGACGTCCTATGGAGCAGCCTTCCAAGTCTCACAGCATTTTTTAAATGCTTGCCAGCCGATACGTGGTACGAGGAAGACCACGAGAAAATAACAGCCGCCATTGGTTGGGACGACGAGTACTCTCAGTACTCTAAGTCCCACACAAGAAGGGTTCTGGTCAGTGGAAAAAGCCACTACGCGGTTGACGGCACCTGGTGGGCTGACTTTTGATTATTTTGCTTTATCATTAGCATGCACGTAGGCTTCCTCAGTCGTCAGAATGGGCAAGGCCGATGATGGCTGCTGTTCGTGTCCAGAGACTTCACTTTGGAAATCATTTTGGTTGGGATGGATCTCGCCTTGGAGATCGTATTGTTTCGTTCGAGCTGCTCCACGCACTGGAGACATACTGTTTATTGCAGGGCTGGTATCAAGACCCTACGGGATCTCCCTTTCCCAACCTGACTGACCTGTCGGTTACTTGGGATGACGAAGACGCATTGTCTCTTACCTATCTGCCTTGCCTTGTCACGAACAAGCTTTGCTCTTTGCAGCTCTCTGCATCGGAAACGGCCACCAACGGATTCACCGACAACAGCATTCGTCTGGCTTTGCGCTCACTGTTCAATCGATGCTCTGGTCTTCAATGCCTCCAGGTCGTTGTCTCTGAGCCGGTGGCACTTGTCATTGCGGACGAGGTCATTCCAAGACTCGTAGAGTTCCCTCGGCTCCACACACTAGAATTTGATGCAGATCAGGAATGGAATCTGGAGAGTCTGTATCAGGTTGGCCGTCACCCAGCCCTGAAGCACGTTAAGCTCAACCTGACGGGTACCGATTGGAGAAAACACGCTCGCAGTCTCGTTGCGAAGTCGCTTTTCCCTGCCCTTCAAACTATGAAGCTCACTCTTACGCACGGTGCCGACTCCTTCCATCTCATCCGTATGCTCGCATCCACCACCCTCTCACGTATCGAGGTCTACCATCGCACATACGTCATGGCCGCGGTAGACTTGCAGTCCATTCTGGAGGAAATAGCCAGCCATCGTCATTCGCTAACGAATGTAAAACTAATGGTGTATGACTATGACCAAGCAGAGGCGATGGGAGATGGTTTTAGGTCGCCTCAACCTCCCTATATTGTTCAAGAATACCATCTACAGCCTCTGCTCTCCCTCAATCACCTTCGCGATCTTACCATTTCCCTCGAGACCTTGATTGACATCGATGACGGCTGGACAGAAGCTGTGGCACGAGCGTGGCCACACTTGGAAAGCTGCACGATTGAGCCGATCTTTCCGCTGTCTTACAGACCAAGAGTCACTTTGGCAGGAATGTTACCATTCGCTGAACATTGTCCCCGCCTCAGACGTCTCTGCATGGCCGTCGACGTATACCTCCCGCCCCCAGACTGCCAGACGCGCTTACAGGAAATGATAGCGCGCCATGGCGGGCATTCTCCAAGCCGAATGACAACCTGGAGAATCAAATACTACTACCCATTCGAAGACGAGGCGGCCGTAGAAGCTATCGCAGACTACATTGTCAAGTTGTTTCCCTCCCTCGCGTTATTCGAGAATAGTAGTTGTTGGGTGATAGAAGGTGGGGAACAGCAGCGTCTCGCGACAAGCTGGAGAAAGCTCAACAGTGCTGTAAGACGTCACACTGCCCCTCGCGAACATGCAGAAAGACTCTCCTCACTTCCAAAGTGGTTTACAATGTAAAGAGAGGTGAGCTTCTCTTGCACCCCATCTTGTCCTTCATATCATGTGGTTCATTTTCCGACTGCAGATGAACCTCAAAGGGTCTCCACTACGGTACCACACAAGTACCTTGATCTGAAGGCCCAATTGGGCGGTCTGACTTTTGAGATAAAGGTCATACCTTCATTTGAGTACAATCCCGCGAGTAATGTACAAAACGTGATGTCGTCAAAGCGATAATACACAGCGATACTAGTCCGAGTCGCTCGTATCCTTTGGAATTCGCATATAGACCGCTTGTTGCAGCCGCTCCCAGCCTGCTTCAGCAACGTCCAACGTTTCCGAGGGTGGCCCCATCTGGGAGACCGGAGCAAATCCTTCGAGGTTTGGGAATAGGTCCGTGATGAAATCAGCCAGTGCCTCCGGGTCGTCATCAGACGGCGGACTCGTGAAATAACAGGAAATCTCCCTGAGAGGATGCGCTTCAACCCCATGCCTTCGTCGCAGCTCCTTGGCCCGTTGCACGGCCATCTTGCTGGGTAGAGTAGGGTGAAAGTTGATGGTGAGGTTGCGTAAATTCGTAGAATACTCGGATAAAGCGAGTAACCCTTTGAACGTGAGTAGCGGTTGGATGACATGCGGAATGGCCGACGTGAAATCAAGACGTCTCAGGGAAGGCCACGCTTGGGCTAGTCTCGAGATGAAATCGTCGGTGAGGTCAACAATCCTGGTGATTTGAAGCTCGATGTGAGTGAGGCCTCGGAGGCAAAACAAGGGGCTTATTGTCTGCGAGGTAACGATGAGAGTCGGTGGAATATCCCGGTATACTGACAAGTCGTCATGAGGTGGGCTCAGTGAGGTAGTGACGACGATATATGTCAAGGAGGAGAATCTGGCCAGGCATTGGAAGTAGAGTCGGACTTCCCGTTCCAGTGCTTCTGTATCGCTACAGAACATCATCGCCGTGTCCAGGTTCCGCGACGCAACCATGGTGAGAAACTTTGATGCTCCAGAGAAACTTGGCTGTCCGAATATCAAGGTCTCGATACAGGGAAGCAGCAAAGGTTCTGGCGGAACCATTCGACCAGCTTCGGGTTGATAGTTCAGATCCACATTGGTCCTCAGGAATTGGATCTGAGGCGATCTCTCCAAGAGGCCGACAAACACCATGACGGACTCCAGTGACCACAGTTGAGCATCTTCGAATTCCAGTAAAACGCGTGTCAAGCTCCTGCAACGGCTGAAGATAGTTCCCAATGTGTCGTTGACAGCAACAGCACTTGGTTGGAAGATTGACCGGTATATGCTAAGCTCTGTCAATCTTCCTCCAACCAAATACGGCACGTCGGTCCATACCACACCGTTGTTTTCCTGAGGCGCATACGATACCTCGAGTTTCTTGGCGTTGGGAAAGAGACATGACTGATCCGATGATCCTATGTGACGACGAATGGCCTCAAAGACGGTTGGGGATACGGTCCATCTAATGCGAGGGGACAACCGATAAATAACTTGAAAGCTAATTCGCTTGACTCTGAGAGCATTGATGTCCGCTCGCTCCCACTCTTTGGCGGATAAGGTTCGTCCTGCAGTCAAGCTCTGCAAAACAACATATTGAGACGCAACACTGAGGGGCCAACGCGTCACTCACCAACATCTTGTCCAAGTAGCGGTCGTTTAAAAGCGGGGCCCGCGGAGTCGCAGTCACTTGCCACGCATCTGCAGGTAAACACTGCATGATGGGTACAACGTCGGCTACCTCGCGCCATA
This sequence comes from Steccherinum ochraceum, assembly GCA_004332605.1. Taxonomy (NCBI): domain Eukaryota; kingdom Fungi; phylum Basidiomycota; class Agaricomycetes; order Polyporales; family Steccherinaceae; genus Steccherinum; species Steccherinum ochraceum. The sequence goes on from RWJN01000038.1 coordinate 93,301, forward strand.
GCACATCCATAGCGGGGTCACAGAAGGTTTTGCAAGACGCGGCCATAGCAGCGAGAGTGGGAAGCCCCTCCTCAAAATCATGAGCGTGACCCAAGATTTTTTCCATAATTTCTGAGATCAGCAGGCATTTGGGGACGCCGTGGGCGCATGTCGATGGCGAGTGATCGTCATTTACGTTCACTTCTCCCTGCATGTGATGAAGTTCTTGCGACACTGGTAGATGCATGGCGTCCTGCAGGGACTGATCAGTCGCCATCTACCATCGAACGAGAAGATGTCGGTCAGAGTCAAGCCGTCATCTCAGCATAGTCAGACTCACATTAAGTTCCAGTTTCAGGTCTTTCCTTGAGCGATTTGTCTCGTGAATCCTCAAAGATCCTTGACAGACTAGTAGCTCTGGCTTCTGCCAGTAGTATGTGTGAGTAGCTAGAACCGGGGAGATGTGTTGATCAGTCGTTTGCAACGGTGCCTATGACGCTAAGCGTCCACCCTACACAGCCTCAGGTGCCAGCGGTACCGCAATGAATATTACAGCTAGTATGACTAGAGCGTCCGCCAGCTAAGAAAAAGAGGGACCAGGACAAAGGAATGGTGTATTTTGACGAAAACTGAGACTTGAAGACAGTGCTTGAGTGTTTGAGTCATGGTGAACATGATCATCCAGGTTCACCGATCGGTTTGCACTTCCTCCTCGCAAACGCCGATCAGAGGCTCTCCTTATCTGCCTGAACGGCCTGAACGTTGTGCTCCAATTCTCCGTATCGCTACCGGCAGACTGAGGTACTGATCCTCAAAATGGACAATGGTGATGATGTTCACGTCGTGCAGTACAAAGTCAACGTACGGTTCCGAATGCGGTAGCACAAGTACTTAGGCTCACGCGCTGTTTACGGTAGGCTGTAGCTACCAGTACTAGAATTTGTCGTGGTATGTGATACAAGGGGTAATATCGTATACATTCACTCGCCTCGAAGAAAAAAAGAGAAACATGTTTAGTTCTCGTTGCGACCGTCATCGTAATTACCCTCTCCAATAGCATTGAGATCATCCTCCATCTTGTCCAGCATTCTGTACTGGAACCAGAAGATGATCCCGCTGACACCCGCCAATACGGCCATGACACCATAGTTCCAAACCAACAGCGGGTCAGCCGAGAGGGAAACGAATGCCTCGCCGATGGCGGACGCGAGGGCCGACATGAAGAGGAAGCATGCCATGACCAGGGACCGCATGTTCTTCGGCGCCTTGGTGAACGCGTACTCGAGACCGGTGATGGAGGCGAAGATCTCGGAGAACGCGATGAGGACGTACGAACCCGTCTGGATCCAGACGTTCAAGTCGGAGGTGATGAGCGTGACCCCGTCAGAGGCGGTGCAAGTAGAAACATGCTCTCCGCAGGGGTTGTGGATGTAGATGTAGTGTTGCAAGACGGCTGTCCATATCATAGCAGCGGAACCAGCGAAGAATCCGAACGCGATCTTTTTGATAGGGCTGAAGTTGATGTTGGCTCGGCGAAGGGCGGGGTAGATGAGCATATCGCAGATTGGGATGAAAATGATGAGGGCCAAGGGGTCGAGGTTGGATAAGACATCGTTCGGAACGCCGTTGACGACCATAGTGGCGGCCTGGGAGGTCAAATTGGAGTTGATTTGGTTGTAGGTCAACCCTGTTTGCAGATAATGAGAAAAGCTCTGGGGTTTCAATGGAGAGCGAAGAAACTCACAGTACATGGGGAACCACAAGAACACAGAGCAGGCCTTGAATCCTCTCTTGACCTCGTCAACCCACTGATCATCGAATGTCATCCACTTCGGCCTCTCCTCGCCCTTGAAGTTGCTAGGCTTGGCGCTCTCCCAGAAGTCGTCAGCGGTCAAACGCCTGTGAGTCGTGACAGGATTCCAGGACCATCTTCCTTTCGCAGCTTGACGCCATACTCGGAACGCTTTGCCCAAGACAGAGCCTTGTGGCGGAGACCTCGTGTATCGGTTGCGACCTGCCCAGAGCACGATGGGGGTCATTGCGAAGATAAGAGTTGGGAGTGTGAATGCCAGCCAGAAGCCAACATACTTCTCGGCGTAGGTCATGCCGATTTGCCCAGTGAGCGAACCAACGTTGATGAACAAGTAAAAGTACTGATACATCAGTCAGAATGAGTACAGCCACGCCTTTGAATGATTGTGTGTCGCACCATGTAGATCCTGGAGGCAGTGAGTGTTGGATCGACAATGACGCGTTCTCCGCTATGAGTAGTTGCAATGAAGTGCTTTGTCTTGCGGTACTGCTCTGCAACGAGCGGAGACACATTCGATTTGAAACCGCCAGTGCCTGTGACCAGTGGTGAGATCAACAATGTCAGAAGCACGAAGAGATCAATCCAACACACCAATACCCATGATAACGATCGCCACTACGAAGCACGCCAGAGAACCGTGAGGGTGTTCTATCACCCCTGGTACGGCAGAAATGACGAGGAGAACGTGACCGAGGAGTGCCACCGCCACAGAGTAACAGATGGTCTTGTACCGGCCCCATCTTGTGTCGGCAATGTAAGCACCGAAAAGGGGGATGACATATACCCTATCATAATGCGCAGTTGCAGATCACCGCGCCTCACTGTCCAAACGAAGAACACGCACCAGAAGGAGTTGAATGTGTTCAAGCCGGTAGCGGTTCTTTGACCCATTCCGAGTGCGCCGGCCTGGTGAAGCTTGCCACCAGCACCAGTGTGTGATCCAGCTGGTAGCTTTTGTTGAATGAAGTTGGCCTATAATCATGACAGACCGCACGAAGAGATCCCATGGCGATCAGCATAAACACGCGCGGTCGATCAAGCCACAGCACACGTACAAAAACAACCTGGCAACCGTAGTACGAGAACCGCTCAGCTGCCTCGATGAGCGCAATCACTAGAAAGAGTTGAGTCAGTTACATCCCTCCGATGTTGGGCTTCACTCACTGTAAGCAGTCCACGGGATAGTGTCGGGAACACGACGCAGAGTGGCCATCTCCTCCTCTGATCATCGAGAAACGGTAGTTAGCGTGTTGCTCTCTCAGTAAAGAGCTGGGAGCACATACCAGTAGGGAAGGTAAGCCCGTCATGAATACCATCGTTCAAGATAGAGCCCTCGTCCGTGGTACTACCAGTCTCCTTTTTCTCCTCGTATTCTGTCCTCTTGGCTTCGGAAAGGCCTTGAAGGATATCGTCATCTGCTTGAGGAGCCATGTCTCCTTGCGCTCGATCAGAAGTGAATAGGATCGACCTGAAGAAACAGCAGCGACTTGGCGGCGGTGCTGGGCAGGGACGGCGGGGAAGCGGAGTGGAGATGGAGGACGGAGAACGCCAGGGAGAATCCAGCTCGCATTTATATGGGACACCCGGAGACCATGGGGCCAGTCGTGTGCAGGACCGTGTAGGATCAAACCTTGCGACTGGACAGGACAGAGAGGGTCGATTTCGATCATAGACGGGTAAGGAAGCTACCGTTTGCGAGCAGAACCATATGGTGCGAGCCACGGCACCAGCTCTTCGTCACAGGCTCCACGCTCGGACTGGGCGCATCTTAGATTTGCCTTGGTCTCTCCGCCAATTGAGATAAGTATTCGGACCTCACAGGCCCGTTGAACGCAAGGAAGAGCCTCGAAATGGGATCACGACCTGCCAGACACGTCGAATTGGAGCCGAGTGGTACCCAGGAAGGACTGTCCGCTCACGGACAGGTCTGACCAGAGGGCTGATCTGGCTCCCATTCGGTGGCTGCCGCTGTCGCCTCCGAGTGATGCAATCCGTTCACATGAGCACTGAGCACACTTGAGGACATCACTGTTGCTGCAATGGTCCGTGCAGTCGGCATGCAACGCAGAAACAGTGCAGGCGAAAAGAGGCAAAAGGCCCGCGTTCAGCGCTCAATTTTGGTGCGAGCTCGGAACGAAAATCTGCTCAGAAGCTGGCTGTGAACCAGCCATCGGCGAAAGGATCTGATCAGTGGGATGAAAAAGTAGAGGAAAAGCAAAGCAGCACCTATATTTAGAACAGAACGATATGATCACGATACAGTCCGCCATTCGCGGTTAGCAGGCTTCCACCCAACCCCACGTGTTGTTCTCAGTCTGTGTTATGTGGACAGATGGCGATCCCAGAGGTGTTGGAATACAGCGACCGATATCGCGCATGATGCATGATGTTTTGCGGATAGCAAAGATACAACTGTTGGACTGTTGTTGGTGAATTTTGTGAACATGGGCTGGAACTGCAGGAGTGCAGTGGGAGGAGTGGACAAAACGGGTTTGATCGTGGATGATCGTATATGATCGCGCCATCAAGTTTTTTCCTCGTGGCGTTGCTGTCCGTGTTGGACCGACGTCATCCCGACACGCCCCGAAGCCCGACGCCAGCCAACAGTCTGCTCAGCGTCGACGAAGACACCTGTGCTCAGCCATCCCGCCGCTGGTTATGATCCTCTCGCCATTCAAGCGAATACAATCTCGCAGTGAGCTTGCAATTCAGGCTCTTCGGGCTCTGCGACCGGACCGACCACCACCAATACAAGCATCTAAGCGGAGGCCACTGTGCTGAAGATGTAGAATCCAACTCCAGTCTTGCTTCATGTCTCAGCGCAATGTTCAGCCTGGCTGGACGAGAAGAGACAAGGACATGCGTTTGAATCCGGACGCCGGCCGACCTCTCATTCGACCGTAGCGACAGTGCGAGCAGGTTTTCGCGAGTGCCCGCGGGCCACGAGCCAGGAGGCGACGGTGTCTGCAGCAGATTAATGAAATGAATCTCGGAGTTTCTACTCTATTTGAGGCTGTGAGAGCATTCATATTAGCTTGCTGCAACTTTCATATTCCCCGCTAGACATACCTCTCACAAGCCAGTGAATCTTTCTGGTATAAGCGGTCCATTTCGCGTGATGAGAACAGTCGGTTGGCCTGATAGATCATGTCAGTACAGAGCGCCGTGTGGAATATCATCAATGAGATAGACTCACCGTTGTGTAGAACGTCCCAGGCGAGCTAGGTGTCGTCAATGAAATGGACGAACTCGACGTAGGGTTTATTGACCTGTCCAATGCCGTCCGTCGCAATCGGGAGCTGGGGAGAGCTGGCCATGTTTGTGGCCTGGCTGATGTCAGCTGTGAGGGAAAGCGGGCGGTATCAGACGCGCTTGTAGGCAGAGTTGTTGTCGTCTCCTCCGTGACCATCTCCGTTCCGCGCCAGAGCGAAATACGTGTTCCGACAGAAGAAGTGGATCTCACTCGCGGCCAAGGTGTTGCCCTTCGAATTCTGGGGCTAAGGAAAGACCCACTCGCCCTTCAGCTTGGGTCGGGTCTTAGAGGGGCTGGAGATGTCGTAGGCAAAGAGGCGCGTGAAACGCGACGTGGACTTGTCCTCGCCGCCATCTTGAACGGTGGCGGACTGGAGCATAGCATAGAGTCTTGTGCCAGGAGAGTCGATAGTGAATCCATGACCTTCCATCATCCATGACCTGCGCACACTCATACGCGGTAGCATCGGTGTTCTTCAGCCGTCTTGAGCTTGGCACGAACAATATCGGCAACCACCATCGTCCGACGATGAAGTAGAGCAGTTAGAGGGCCTTGACAGGTATTTCGTCCGGGGAGACAAGAGTTTCACGTGCGCAGAGAATGAAGCTGTCTTCTGCGTCGCGAAAGCCTAAACGTGGCAAAGAAACGAATGAGATTGGCGGCTGGTGTCCAGAGAGCTCGATTACACACCCTGACGAATGGAACCTCTAGCCCTGCGCTCACTCTCCTTCCTTCCTTCCTTCCTCGACAATGTCGACGCGCTTCCCTCAGACCGTGCCACGTCGTCACGCTGTCGTGCATGTGGGTTGTTATACGCGGTTGGTGGACCTCTTGGACTTCAATCGTTGAGTTGCATCCTCGAGCTAGATGGCGAAGAGGCTGCAGCGGCGAATAGGTGACGGTGAGATAAGTGGTCGTTGGTGGAGGTGGAGACAGGGAGGTAGAGATGCAAGCCGGCGGTTGCACTGCGGTTGCGCGCCGGCTACCAGACCTTCACTGCCACGCGCTACGTTGCCGGCGCCGCTGGAAGGGAGCTGGTTGAAGGTCGTCCACGTCAATGTTCCGCAATTCTGTCAAATCCCTTCGCAATGTCGGTGACAATGTGAACATCAACATCTACCCTCACCGCTGCTATGTGCTGCAGCTGTAACCTGGCGTTTCAACAATGATGGAGAGCGTTGCCGCGCGGCCTCGGTGGTTCTGAATTGTATCGTCAGAGCCGTGTGCGTCCTCTCGAACGAACATACGTGGTGAGTGCTCACTTTCTCTTTGTGTTCGTGATTGACATAGATGCTGCTTCCCGTAGATGGAACTTGGGCGACCCGAGTCCAATTGCTCGAGCGTTCAGGTAAAGCTGACTTAGGAGTCGCCACGCATTGGAAGGCTTCGAAGGCGGTCTGCGTTGCCACTGTGGCCCCATGATTGCCCCGGGTGCGACAGAACAAGAGAAACGCAGGCGACGGTTCTTCAGAAACCAGATCTTGAAATGCAGAGTCTTATTCCGGCATAGGACGTGATCGTCTCGGTCTTGTTGTTCTTACGGCGTCAACGGTGTAGGCATCGGCTGGTCCTTGTTGGTCCACAGGTCGCCCAGTATACTGTCCTCAGTCGGTCAGTCTGCGGCGATGAGAGTGTGGCAAGACGCACCTAGACAGTCAACCGAGCAGCGTGCGGATTGCACTACGGGCCGCAGGACAAAGTGACCGACGTGGTGATGCAAACTGTGGCGGCGGGTGTGCACGATGCAGCGGTCCTAAACGCTAGAGGTGCGTTGTCTCAGTGTGTTGTCCTCCAAATACAATAAGTACTGACGCGACATCAGTCTCATAGTCGCGCGTTTGAGTCTATGAGGGCAGCATATTAGCACAGCTCGACTCCGGGGAATCATGTCTCGCACCTGCTCCCTTTCCCTCCATTTCCCTTCTTGCATTGGTTCCTAGCGGTAGGAAGGCCGCGAGTATCTTCCTTCTGTGCTTGGGACATCTCCTGAGGACGAGGGAAGGCAACGAGAGTTGGGAAGAGCGGAAGGTCGTGGTTCCACCGTGCTGTGTCTGGTTGTGCTTGGTCCATCGAGGCGGTGAACCATCCTGGATCCTACTGCCTCCGTTCTCAACCTTTCCACGGCCGCAAAGCGTCCTACGTCTGTCGGAGTGGCGACCGAACCTCCATCGACATGGTGGCCATCCCCAACGTGCCCTTCGACGACTACAGCCGTCCGGATTTGTCCTCTTCGGCGCGTATTTCTTCACCGGGCTTGGGGTACGGTTCAGGCGGAAGATGCGGCTCAGAAAGAAAGCAGGTATGTGGTCGCCATTGTCTTTCTCACATAGCCTGACAACGACAACTGATGTGAAGGTCTGCAGGGCGGGGCTGTGACTGCTGTTCTGACTCATGGTCGCAGGCGGCCGTGATTACCTGGTTATTCACCAAGGACCCCGCCACACTCCCAGAAAGAGTGCCATTGTTCTCCCCTCGTCCTTGACAGGAAATGCTGGATAGAGTTTGGATTTACACGATGCGAATTCTTTGCCGGGCTGCGGGGTTTTTCAAATCCGATGTTAGGGCAAACGTACGTTCCTGGAGTGGTTCACCAATTCCAACCGCTTGCTGATTTCTACGGCCAGTTCTACGTAATGCAGTGGTGCTCAGTGCCCCAGTGCTGCCCGCCGCCCTGTCGGAACCTCGGGGCCGCTAGAGAATTCGGGGCGGAAGCCTCTCTTGATGGTCGCATTCTACGTCACTCATCCACCCGCCGTCTCTTCACAGACAAAGTGCAGACCGACCTCAGCTTCGCGGCGGTGCATTCAGTACGTGGATCAAGCGATAGAGCACAATACCAACTTCTCAATCGCACGGTCAGAAGTGGCTCGCGCGGTGGGATGCCCCGAAAATGCAGCATACCCCGTCGTGCCTTTCGACCCGAAAGTCTGGGCGCATCAACGATCGCCCCGCAATTCAGAAGCGAGCGATCCCCGGAAAGCGACTAGTGAGTAATAACAGTGAAGCTCCGCAAATTTCAGAGCCCAGTGTCCCGCGGATGCGGCCGTGCTCTTTTTGAACAATGAATAATTTCTCCAAAGTTATTCACGCCATTTTGCCCGAGGCGGAATGTCCTGTGGCCACTGAGTATTTAAGCTGTCTGTCATCCCCGACTTGCTTTCCTGACCATCGCCATCTGGCTGCTCCTCTCGTCTCTCCCACAGGCATCTCCTCATCGTCTTACTCTCCTCTTCGCCTCTGAGATGCCACGTGCCGCAACTGAGAAGACGGTCTCGACGAGGCAATTGCGCAGCCATGCAGTGAGCTACCAGATTCCATAACGATCGGGCTATTCTCTGACTGTAGTCCACCTACCTCCAGTCCGTGAACAAGCCAACCCAGACCGCCCCACCCGCAGATGGAAAGGAGAACGTTGCTTCCGGTGGGAAGAAGTCTAAGGTGTGTCGCAGTATATCACGTTCACGATGTAGTCTAACTGTTCACCAGGCCTTACCATGCAAGAACGAGTGTGATGAAGGACCTGATGTCACGAAGGACATTCACGATAATCACGAGGAAAACGATTGGTACGCATCCTGTTGCTTGCGGCACGACAACAGCTGATAAGTCGTTCCATATACAGTCACCTTCGTCTTCCGCCTCCTCCACCTCCTACTCCGACCGCTCCTCACATTCTGGGCGCCACCTCCGCCCCTCAATCATTCAAGGTGCCACCCTCATTGGATGACTTCCTTGTCCAGGAGAAGGTCAAGGCGGATGCTGCGTTCGCGCACCCTGAGGCAGTTGAACATCCATGGTATGTGATTTCTGATGATGAACTCCCTCAACGAAACTGACCGCCAATCTGCTCACAGTCAATTTGACACCCAACAGCCTGTAGTCTTCAATTCGGCCTGCTCTCATGAAGTCGACAGCTCTAAGTTACTGCTGATCTCTGCCGCAGACTTCGAGAACATTGACGACTCGGATGACTGATCCTCTCCTTCTGAGTTGGTCACTCTTTGTTAGTGTGTAAGATCTACCGGAGTCGTTCTGTAAAATATTCTCTATACGTATTTGTTATCGATCTTCGTCCCCTCAGTCTATTTTTCTTTGCATCATTGAGCGGCCTTGAGATTCTCTAGACTCAAGGTATGCTGAAGAACGTATCCGTGATACTCACTGTGGCTTGTTCTGGAGTCTTCCGTCTTCTTGACTGAGGGTCCGAATGGAAAGTCAGCGGCGGCCTCAGCGGGCCGGTTAAGGTTCGGATCTCGATCTGCATCGGAGTTTGATTGTGACGAATGTGAAGAGTCAAGGCGGCACGACTGGGCTGCGACCACGCAGTACTTCCCCAGCCCACAAAAGCCCACACAAGCCATAGGTCGTAGCTGTCGAGCGTACGATTTTTTGAGCTGTGTATGTGCTTCTGCATTATCAACGGGTGATGGATGAGATACTGACGAATTGCCACGTCAGTACGACGGGTGCGACACCGCTCAGACTCTTCCTCTCCACTGGCAGTCACTGCCTGAGGTCTTACCGGACCAAGCTCGTTCTGCGGCAAACGATTTCGCAGATATGCAGTGACGCGTCTTTGCTCTGCTCAGGGCTTACGTGTCTCGTGGGCAGGGGGCGCGGCCACCGCCGATGGTTTTGGATGTGCTTTGGCCGTTGTACACCAACTCTAAAGCTCGACGTCTATCCCTTGACCTCTTCGCGGGTCATAGCATTGCATATGATCAATCGATTTTGGCTCTCAGACGGGTACGGACCTGTGGTCAATAACATGATCGCGGAGCTTCCCAGGCACTGTCAGAAGCTCAGACTAGTCATCCTACTTTCAAGTTGCTCTTCCTACTTCAGACCGAACCTCTCTCGAAATCATCAGCCCATTCTTTCAACAAAGACTCCGCGAAAGCATGGGGATCCTTTTGCATGGGTAGGCCGCTACCTTTGAGTCGGAGAGGCATTCACACGGTCTGCACAACACTTCTCAAACAAGACCGCGGGACAGCGGCCCAGAGAAGTGAATCTCAGCTGGTGGACAATACCCTTAGTCCCTTCAGCCTTTTGTTCGCACTGGAAAAGTCGTTTCCAGGTACAAACACGTCGGAGCTTCAACCTGGGTGGTACGAACGGGTGTTCACCGCGCTCAATACAGATCGCTCAGATCTAGGCGAGCGCTTGGTTTGAACGTAAACAAAGTGAGTCAGGTAGACGGCGAGCAAATAACATCGCTGATTCGCCGCGGCGTTCAGAAACTCTCTTTGTCGTGCATGATGGCCTACCTCAGGTCTACGCCGTCAAGCGTCCAGCGACCAAAGAGTAAAATGGTCTGGTCAAAGAGCTCGACAGTTGCTGCCAATGAGGTTGGTACCGGTGGAGTGTGCTCCATTGTTTGCGCAAAAGGACGGAAGCGCAAAGCACTGCCGGCTGCTTGCTCGTTCCAAAGAACTGGACCTCGTGTTACGTCTGTCACCGGTTGCTCTCAATGGACCTGGGCGCGAGCATATTCCCAGCCAGTCACTCGGTCTACGAGTACAAACAGTATTTGTCCAAATTCTTTGCCGAGAAAGCTGATCATATGGACCGGCTACGAAGTCTGCCACGCTTGTATTATAGCGCTCTCGGCTACTGTACTTATTGAGCTCAGCTTTGGATGGCCAGCATGCGGTATATATAACGCGACGTCTTCTCTCAGACCTCTCTCAAATCCGGCTCCCATCTGCGCCGTGTTGACCAACCGTTCTTCCCTTCCTTGATTTGCCTACATCCTTCGCCGAATCTCGTCGTTCCACAAGCCATGGATCACGTCGCCGCCCAAGCCGAACTGCGCTGGAACATCCAGATCATTCGGGAGCACGTCAAGGCCGAAACGGCCAGAATCAACGCGAACACTTCTCTCACCCAAGCCCAAAAGGATGAAGAGATAGCAGCCTTCGTGAGTCTTTCACTCATACTTTTGTCCGAATATTGCCACTGAAGCCATCGGCCTATCTCAGGCTGCTGCCGAGACTTTGGCCCTCTTCAAGCTCGAAGCACGCATTGGTGTTAATGTTGATGTTGATGTTGCTCCGGTGGCAGCTCTTCAGGTGCGTTGACCGCTGCCTACTCCGGGTATCTGGATACTAACTCCATGGGCCTAACCTTGTAGCCTACCAGGATCCAGCCCCCGCGGTCGAAGAAGGGCAAGAACCCGGCTAAAGAGAGGGAGGCCCTTGCCGTGTTGGAGGCTATTATGAAGTCCAGCGGCACTGGCAAGAGAAAGGGGACCAGCAGCGCCAAAACCACTTCCTCTGCTGCGGGCAACTGAAGACGCTCTTGTGCATACCGTTGTTTCACTCTGTTTTGTTGTTTCGGCTCGCTCTCCTCATGTTGTTCTATTAGCTGTCCCCTACCCGTTCTGCTTGCTATTATCACACCTCCTTGTCATCATACCTCCTTCTCATGTCCATACCCCTAGCCTGACTATTACATACCTTGTCGATATTGTCTTCTATCCTTCTGTGTCTCCCATTATCTATCTTACTGCCAACGTCAACCGAATATCGTGCTCATCCACTTGGCGGACTCCGTGATGATCTGTCGTTGAGTGTGTACTTATACTGGAGATCTCCTAGGCAACGCGTCGAACGGTCACTTCCGCCGCGAAGATGCGGTGCACGCGAGCAAGAGCTGTTGTTGACGACCTCGCTTGCTCCGGACATCGCCGAGCGACGACGCGCCAGAGTAGGTCCACATTCAACCGCGTCTGCCGCCTGTACGGTAGGTGGGAACATATGGTACACTACTCAGTACTGTTACACACACTTTCTGACTTTCGCGTTCTCGCTCACTGGTGTCTATCTCGAACTTTCTGAATCCAGTCATTGAACTGTCGGGACGGTCAGCGACTCATCGTTCCGCTGACGATGGTAGACCGTAGAGACGCACTTGGAGCCTCAGGACCGCAACGCACGTCCGACCTCGAGGTGTATTCACCCCGGCAGAGTGGTTTGTCGTCATCAATCATCTCATGCATATTCAGATGTGCAAATGTTCGTGGAAGGTGAGATCCGTTCATACGATGGCCAACAGTACGGGCTGATCAAAGCGATTACATAATATGTTACCCAAAGCTGAATGAACAATATCCTTCGATAGCTCAGTTGGAAGAGCGCGAGACTGTAATGGCTCACAATGATATATCTTGAGGTCGCTGGTTCGATCCCGGCTCGAAGGATTATGGACGCAAAGGTTGTTGTTTTGCTTCAGCTGCGCGAATGTGAGTGAGAGGCTCACGGCGCGTTACGATTCGTTACGATACTCAAAATGCGTTTTATTCGAATACCTCTGTCGAGTATAAACGTTCAACGTTAAACAGTGGCATCAGAGCTCAATTGCAGCGTTGAGCACTGAGAAATACGGGATGAGCAAGTCCCCAGGACGAAAATGTATTCATGCGAGTACTAATACAGCTACTGCTACAGCGCGAAAGCAAACCCGCGTCTGAAAAAGATGGTACAAACAAAAGCAAAGGCAAGATGTCGTAGATTGAGGGAAGATATCGAAAAGAGTGAGGTCGTGAACTGATCGTAGGGAAGAGCTCTGGAAAGCATAACATCTATCATAGAAAAACACCGACCTTTCTTCTCCTCCCATACCGTCAAAGACCGCTCGACCCAAAATGACCAGCACCGCGAGGGCTCATTGGAGATGAGGATGGGATGGATCGTCGTTAGGAGTCATCATATGGCATACCCAATCCTCGTGTCCACAGGTCCACTCACTGCGGCCCTGATACCGTCGAATGTCTCCGCCGTGTACTCGTCCGTACACTCGTAGTGAATGATGAATTGTCCGCTTCTACGCCGAATGGTGCGCGTGGAGGGGAGGGGAGGAACCGGCGGCAGTGGCTTTGCGCTGTCGGCGAAGCGTGATCGGCGTGCGGGTTGGTGCATGGCTTCGTGGCGAAGACGAGAATGGTGCTTCGTGCGGAAACTGCGAGGATCGTAGGGAAGAGGTGGTAGGACATCCTCTTGTTCGCGTTCAGAATCGGTGATCAAGTTCGAGGAGGAGTCGCAGCTTCCATCGGAATCGGGGGATTCGCAGGTGGGAGTGGTAGGCGAATGGATGATAACGTCTTCTTCGTCCGACTCCATGATAGGTGGAAATACGAGGTGTACAGGAATGTTGTCGCCCAACTTCCTCTTCAACCTCCGCATCTTCTGCCGACGCAGCGCCGCGTCCGAGGGAATGGTGAACTGAGGAATAGGGGCCTCCGGTGCGAGCTCGAGGTATGATGAGTTCGCGTATGCGCCGAATGGATCGTCCTTCTCGAACGTCGCGTACAATACGTCTTCGGGGGATGACGGTGTGTTCTCTACGGTGGGAGGCGGAGACCCGGGAATGGACTCGAGAGTCGGCTGCTGCATGCGGCGGGAGCTCTTGCTCAACATCTTCCCCATGCCAAGACGAAGGAGAGGTGGACGCTGTGCGGGAAAACGAGACCGCCAAGCACCTTCTGGAGAGGAAGGCGCGGAAGGACAACCCGAGGAAGATGCGCTGGAGGACGATGCACGAGAAGAGGTACTGGTGCGGGGAATAGGGGAGATATCGCTATCGCTCTCCGAGGTGTCGCTGTGGTCCTTCTTGGTCTTGAAAGACCATGTCCTCTGTCTCAGTTTCTTGGCAACGGCCGACTGAGGGGGAGAGGGAGCTATTGGGATATACGGTCAGGCTGATGAGGACTTGGTCACATAAAGTGGTACTCACGTAGATCGAAAGCTTCATCTACGACATGCGGGGTGCTCCCAAGCACATTTCCGAGCTTCGCTGTGGACTTCAACAGCTTGGAACGCTCCGATGCAGACAAGGTGTTGCACGTAGGAGGGGGGCGGGGGAAAGTGATGACGCGACTCGGGACCATGGGTGACACGTCGTTAAACATGATTCTTGAGAGGAGACGTATACTCGAGCAAGCTCAAGATTCCTGCAAAGTTACGACCCAAATGAAAAGGCGAAAGAAAACAGAGGACGAAGAGGAGGGACGGCCGCTGGGGTCGTGCGTAGTGGACGAATCACCAAGCCTGAGGACGTGCTCACCTGCCGTTATATGCTCTCCACGAGACAAAAAAGAGTTTCGGAAGGCCTTGGGACGTAAGGCATCGATCATGATACCGCAGTGAGAGGAGTGGAGGACCTTGTTCTGGGCGGATGCTCCATTACTGTCGGTGCGCAAGACAAAAGAACAGATCGAGCCGGCGTCACCCGCTTGAATGTCTTATTGTGAGCTGCTGACACGGACGATAACTCCGCTGCTTCAGTGAATTGACAATAAGAAACTATCAACATTGCATAGAGACAAGCAATGCCCAGATGGTAGAGATGAGAACAGAGCAATGATCCGTCTGAGCAGTGGGTCCAGGTTTTCGGTTTCTGGGAGAAAGTGTGGCGTTGGTGGGTCGGGACGCGGAGCCGGGATCCACGTTCACCCAGTTCACAAATGCTGTCTGGCGCGGTCTACAAGAAGAATGAGTATTGAAGTAGATGTAATGAAATCAGCAGTGAATAATGTATGTGAGCAAGCGAGGAGCCCAAGAAACGACGTCAGACAAAAAGCGACACATGAGTCCACGATAAGGTAACAAGAGAATATACTTTAGTCAATCACTATGATATCTGCATCTTCCAAGTCCACATCCGCTGAATCAACCATGATGATTCCGTCTTCATCCAATTTTCTCTTCTTGCTCGGGCTGAACGGCGGGGCCGGACCACCTGTCTTCCTAGCCCGCTTCGCCGATGGCACGTCTTCATCGTCTGGTGCTGACCGCTTAACACCCGTCGGTGGTGGCGGTGGCGTGCTTTCCACAGTCTGAGGCTTTACTTTCTTCTTGGGTAGAGGCAACGGTGACGGTAGAATGACGGGAGATTCGTCCACGGGGTGGTTGGGTCTAGAGAGCAAAGGAATCAATGCTGAAGAAGTAACCGAATATCGTTTGCACTCACGGAAGCATTCCAATCCCGACTTGTATCGTCTCCAGCTCGCCATCATCATCCACGATAGAGAGGAACATCCCTCTCGTCACGTTCAGACTTTCCAGTGTCCTCTCCAGGTTGTCATCCCAATCTGGATCGCTGAGTACGCGCTTGTCCTCATACACGCTGACCTCCCGTTTGCCCGTCCCCGACCCTTCGCCTTCTCTGTCACCGAGAATCCCGTCAACGATATCGCCAAGCGTTGCTCGCGATGGATCACACAGCACCTCAGCGAACGTATCTCGACAGACACCACAACCATCGTTGGGCAGGCTCATCTTGATGGCGCTGAGGGGCATGTTTGGCCGGAACTGAACGTGGACGTTCCGCAGGGAGTTGTACGCCTTCTTCAGAAGATGGAAGGCTTGCAGGACGATGAGACCAGAAATGATGGCGTTTGTTGTCGCAATGGCAGGGATAATGTTACCCGCCATTTCTGTCCAGGGAAATGTTAGCAACACCTTTGTAGGAACCTGCACTAGCGACGGACCTTTCACTTCCCATCGACTCTTGGTCGAGATTCCATACGCGAAAGACCTCAAATTCGCAGAGGCGGTGACGAAGTCGAGGGTATCATCATCGTCTTTATCAAACGAAATGGTTTCTTCTTTGCCAGACCGTAGTCTTGCGGCAAGGCGATTCAGGCTGGACGTAATTATGCGTCAGGATGAAACGTATCACTAGCGCGACCAGACACCTCACCTTGAGACGAACATCTCCAAGTTGTCCTGCAGGGACAGCGCTCGCTGGTCTTTGAGAGACGCGCTTGAGCTCGTGGACGACGAAGCGCCATTCAATAGTTGCTCCGTAGCGGCACTGCCTGTGGCTTTGACTGCTGCGCCATTCATGTGGTTCCCGTTCACAGCAGTGCCATTCGCATGACCTGGCTTCTTGACAGCGAAAGTACCGGCTTGAATCCCCTCAAAGTCCAGCGGAGTTGGCGGCTCGCGTGACCGCCACATATCGGCCATTGAGAGGAGATTCTCGACGTCAGATCGGAACACCTTCAGAGCAGCATGTCAGTTGAGCAAATAAGACATAAAAAGGGTAGGGAACTGACTTTTTGGAATACCGCTTTCGCAGCGTCAGACGACGAAGGGTCAGCAGGAGCACGCAGTGCCGCGCGTACAGCTTTGAAGGCGAGGGCCTCTTTGCGCAAAGTGGCAATCTCCTGGGCTATGGAATATGGTGCATGATGAGCCGTCACAGAGGACATGTAAATATTTCAAAGAAAGCGCACCATTTTCACCCTGTTTCTCAGCCTCATCTAGTTCACCTCCGGCATCCTCATCCTCACCAAACAGTTGACTACAGACAAGAAGCGGGCAAAGTCAGCACGCAGGCCACGCAGAACACGCGAGATACAGACAGCTATCTCTCGACACATGAAACCACACTTTCGGCGAATGATACTCACGGCAGGAGGTAGCTTTTCGCCCAAACGATGCAATGAATGGGCTGAGATGGCGTTGAGCGAATGGTACAAACAGGGAAGGACTTTGGTGTCGGCTTCGGGACACAGTCGAAGCACTCGGCGCGATCCTGTGTTGTATTGCGGTGTGGTGAGTATACACTGAGGTGGCGAGAAGGCGAGCACGTACCTTTATGATTGGCTGCACTTGCCCGAGATATCCCGCTGTACCAGACTCTACTAGAGGCACACCTGCCGCCAAACACATTTTGTTCACATGTCTACGAGCATCTGCAGCGGGCGACACGCAACTGAGCACGAAGGTCATAATCATGGCATCGAGAGCAACATACCTAGGTTGTCTAAAGCGTTGAGCACAAGCTCAAACTGCTTGAACCACGAAATATCGAATT
The DNA here is from genome assembly GCA_004332605.1 of Steccherinum ochraceum. NCBI lineage: Eukaryota > Fungi > Basidiomycota > Agaricomycetes > Polyporales > Steccherinaceae > Steccherinum > Steccherinum ochraceum. Next base: position 110,172 of record RWJN01000038.1, read on the forward strand.
GCGGCTCTTTAATATTGCCGTGGATAGGTGTAATCCGGACGTTGGGGTTGAACGCCGAAGCAGTCTTGGCCGCGACCTGAATGGAAGGTGCGACTAAGCACGAGAGCAAACAAGCAGTGGCTAACTGCGAAGACGTACGAGTGCTTTGCTTTGTTTGACGTCTTTCTTCCGGAACAGAAATTGACGGTTGAGATTGGAGAGGTCGATGGTGTCGAGGTCGAGTAGGGTGATGTTTCCAAAGCCTGCAAGGACGACGTTCTTCACTGTCAAAGCGTGAGCATCTCGCCGACTCTGTCTGCTTCTAAACCATGCAAGTGGCAAAGAGAGATCCGGGCCCGAAGAGTGATATTCAGGAGATGTAGTACTCACGTAGCTCACAACCGATACCACCAGCACCAACCAGCAAGACCTTCGTCTGTGGGAGACGCGCTGACAATTCCGGACCGAGAATCGCTTCTGCATGCGCACTTCTACGCGACGAGCTAGCTGCGGCGGTCATCTTCACTTGGAGTGCTGCCGAGAGAACAAAGGAATGTCGGCGAGGAGCGAGCGTCGGGAGGCGGGATGAGCAGCGCCGACGACGACTTCGACGACGGCGAAAGAGGAAATGAGCGTTGGTCACGACCGTGACGCGCTCGATTCTCTCGCTGTGACATAACGCGTGTGTCACAATATCACGCCCAGCCGAATTGGGAAACCGCTCCGTAATGCGTATTATGTACGGAACCCTTTTCCTTCAGCCAAAAACATATGGATATGTTTTATTCTCAGGTGCGTATGGAAGACGGCGCGCAGAATATGGGACATGCGAGCGACTGAAAGTCTCAACCGGACAACCAGACGACACGATGTCGGGAAGATAACTTGAGTAACAAGTTGCAGCGCCATAAGCAGAAACATATTCTAGAGAAAGCCACTTGCTGACAGCAGGATGCACGTACTTATGCTGGCCCAGAAAGCCGAAGGTTGCAATGGAAGATGACGATAGCATGTCCCGGAGGTTGATGAGGTGTGGCGGTGTAGATGCACTACTAGGTCTCACCGCCCATACTAAGAAACAATTCGGTTAACAGTACCATGGGCATTATGGACGTGTCGGACGAGACAAGATCTTATCAACACACCAGCAGAAGAACCGTATGGAGACAGCAGTGAAGGCACGGAAGATATGACCACCATTTTATCGCGGTCGAAGCAGATCGTGCTGCTGTTATGCTGAAGATCTTCAGATCTTCAGAACCCACACATTTAGCCAAAACGGCTGATATAGACCCACTTCGAATCAGTTCCATTCTCCATACTACTGTAAGTCAGAAAGAGAAAGCGGCAACTAGGAAAGTACAGTAGTATACGGAAAGAAAGGGAAAACTCTCAAGAGACCCAGTCCTTCCGTTCGAAAGCAAAAAAGGAACGACAACTCGACAGAGGGGACATAGCTATCAACAGGTCCGTAACACTGTTCCGTTAGACGTCATACATGAGTACCATGGCGTTGCATCACAACAAAGATTGCCCTTGCTCAAAAGCTGAAGGGACTTTCGGGGAACAACGCCGCCGTGTTAGCCTCGGAATGGTCCGCGATCCACGGCGATTGAGGTTCCTCAAGGCCGTGGATGTGGACAACATCGAGCCAGGGTGAGAGGATGGATCGCCTGGCTTGAGGAGGGCTGCGAACATCCAGCCCTGCAGATCGAGGGAAGAATGGCGAGCGAGGAGAGGGCGACAGCAGCGAGCCGACCGCGAGAAGACCAGCCAAGATGCTACGCGATCTCAGGTAAACATGACATCAAAGCGGGCACACGCGGATGATAACGTACCTGGCTTTCCTACCACCGTTCCAGCTTGAGTACGAAGCCATACCGATGTCTAGCTCCACTTCACCCTTGAGGTACTTCGAAGGGGTAGTGGGAAGCGCGAGAGTTGGCACGCGCACAGGCGAAATCTCAGGGGAGTTGACGAGCTCGACGGGAGGAATGTCGGCTTTCGGATGAACCACGATAGAGAGGGGGGCCTTAGGGATCAATCGGCTACGACGCGCGCGAATTGGGACCTCGGGCGACGTGGTGACCTCAATAGACGACAATTCATCCTTAGGGTAGACGATGATAGAGAGGTCTGTCTTGCGCGTGAGTTGGGAACGTGTTTTAGGAACGGGGTGAATGTGGGCTTCAGGGAGCGCTTCCATCGTAAGGGCGTGCGCGCTCGCGGGATGACCAGGACTTTGCAAGTGACCGATAGGGTGCGAATCATCCGAGAGCGAGGTGATCTGCCTACGATGTCCCATGACCTCCCAGGCCAGATCTTCAGCTGAGACATTGGAAGCGAGCAAACGGGTAAGGTCTGCGGGCCAATCATAGCTTGTCTGTAGCCAAGAGTGCAGATCAGAAAGTGATCCCTGATCCAAAGGACTGAACAGCAGGGGCATGTCAGTGGGGATGGGTCCGAAAGCGCCACTGAGTAAGGCGATCTGCTCGGCTATGACCATTGCGAGCTCAAGAGCGTCATCGCCAGGCAAGCTTGCAGTGCCGGAGTTGAACCCTCCCGGAGACGTGTACACCCCACAATGTTCGAGACATAACGTGATGGCGTGTCCGCGCTGTTCATCGTCCTCGAAACACTGAGAAGAGCTTGATCAGCGTCCCGAAATCATACATGAATTCTGACAGTGATCGTACCGCATCATTCCACGATAGAAGTTCCAGCGATGCAGTACTTGGACATGGCCTGAAGACGTGATCCTCTGCAGGAGAGAAGAGACCCGGAGAGCGGATGTCGTGATCTTCACTGAAAACGGGAAGCTGCGCGAATGAAACACTGCGTTCGTACACGGGCGTAATGCTGCGCTGGGCGTCAACAACAGATGAGCTGATGAGGGACGTATGCGCTGAGGGAAGCAGCGACAGGATCGACGAAGGGGAATATATGGTAAAGTTGAGGAGGTCTTGGAGCGAGTTTTCGCGCAACTGATTCATCACTAGTGCGCGAGTGAATCGATCTTCAAGCACATGCGCCATGACGACAAAAAAGTGCAGCCGACTCGGAAAAGCCAGTACAGACCAAGGTGCGAGCACCATGTGAAGCTGAGACACCTTCAAGCTGAAGCCGAATTCGTCAGAAGAGTGCGAGCGACCCGATGAAACCCGATACTCACCTTAACCAGGCTTCCACGTCCTGTTCGTTGTAGAAACCCCACCAAACTCCGGTCATCTCATAGATGCGATACCACAGTGAGGTGCGCAGCTGCTCGAAGATGAGCTGGTCCGCGTACGAAGTCGAAAGCAGGTCCCAAGGGATGGATGAATCATCAGCATAAGAAGCCATTAGAGTGAGATCGTGTCCCGTGTCGAGAGTCGGAGAGTAAGAAAGACGTGAAGGAAGGGATGAACAGAAACCAATCGACCAGCGATGGAAGAGACGTGAGCCTCTGAGAAATTAGGGAACGAGAAGGGAACTGAACGAAGTGGATGGTCAACTTGCCAGAAGTGACCAATGTCAGGAAGAAAGAGCGGTCGTATCCAGTGCGGCCTAAATACACCCGCGTTTCACAGGCGCCCAGGGACCTTTGGCGATAACATCGGGCATTAGCGCCCCCATCAGCTCGTGCTTTCTGGTCATTGGCCAGAGTGCTGTTCGTCGTATGGAGTCTGGGCAGAATTCAGCTTCCACGAAGATCTGCACGTCAGAATATGCAATCAAAATAAGCGAAGAAGATGGCTCGCTCTTTAGAATGAATTCTACACTCGCCTGCCTTGCGAACCCTTGTGCACCCCGAGGTCGGACGTTACCGTATGGCGCTGCGGTCCTGCCTCAGTGATGACATGAGGCTCTCCGCCGTTATCGGAGCGATTTTCTGACCTTCCCGACGTTTTCAACCACCAGGATTCAGAGGCTCTGAGATGAAAACCAGCGGGAAAGAACGCGAGAAACAGAGAGTAAGTGTGTCTCCACTTGGCGGCAGACTCGGTGGACCTACTCTGGCGCGTCTTCTTTTACTGCTCTCGGTGATGTCCGATGCCGGCGAAGTCATCAAAAACATTCATCGCCAGCTGCTGCTCACGCGCACCGCATCTTCCGACACGTCCCAGCGGTGAAGTAACAGTTCGACGCGTCACCCATAGGGGACGACAGGGTGAAGGAGACGAAAGAGACGGATCACCGTGTGTGCCGCCGATACACACGATACAGCGAACAGTACTTGGCTGACGTTAGCAACGAGATACACAGCAGCAGATACAGACAGATACATAACAGAAAACCATGTCAACGCAGCACGTACAAGGGAAAGAGAGAGCATAAACATGAGAACATGACGAGAAGGAGACAGACAAAGTCGACGTGGAGATAGCAGGGAGGAAAACAAGTGAGGGGGGACGAGGCACTGTGCAGCATACACTCTTCAGTTCTCCATGTTAGAGAGAGCAGGATCGGTGCTGTTGCTCCTCTTCCTCTTGAGACCAGCGATCTTCACAGGGGCCGTCTCCAGCCGAGGCTGCTCGTTCTCCTTGGGTTGATCTTCACTTCCTCGAGTCGACTTTCGGGAGGGCTGAACTCTGGTGGGCTATCATATTGCAAGCAAGAGGTCGCTGGTTAGTGTGTATGTAGTAGAAGGAAATGCCTGCCAACGTACTTTCTTCCGCGTCAATGCCTCCTCTGCAGCCTTCTCTGCAGCTTTCCTCTCCCTTTCGGCTTTCCTCGCAGCTATAGCCGCCCTCTGAGTGTCAAGAGCCACCTTCTTGATAGCTTTCTGAGCATCTGCAGCCTTCTTCTCAGCGACTTTCTGAGCATCCTCAGCTTCCTTCTCGGCGACTTTCTTTGCATCTTCAGCTTTCTTCTCGGCGACCTTCTTAGCTTCTTCAGCGTCCTTCTCGGCGGCCTTCTGAGCATCTGCATTTTCCTTCTCTTGCTTCAGCCGTTCGACCTGTTCCACCGAGCTTGCATGCATGCGAGAGTCGAAGAAAAGACCTGCCAGGATCTCTGCTCCATTCTGTAAAACTCAAGTGAGCTAAAATATGACACGAGAACGTAAATCAGAGACTCACGATTTTTTCTTCCTCCTCCCTATACCACCTCGCCACGTTCTGCTTCTTGCGGTGCTTTAGATCCTCAAAACAGTCTTCTGCGTCGATGCTCTGTATACTGTGCTGATACCACTGACTGGTGCAAACTCGGTACGCATCAGCATGCTTGGTCACTTCCTCCCGAGATTTGGCGGTGATATAGAGATATTCCATGATGGAAGTTGGAGGGCGCGAAGAAAGGTGCGGATGTGCGAAGCAAAGAAGTGAGAGGATGGATGGCCAGCTCGAAGAGGGTCGGTTCGAGTTTGAGAAACACCCCAGGGAGGAGTCTGTCTTAAATACTGAGCGACCAAGCAATCTGAAGCTAAGCTCAGTAATTGCGGTAGCCGAGAGGCACTACTTGGGACAATACCCACCTCGTGTCCTGTTCATTTGGCCAGGATGCTCGGCAAAGAATTGAGGTAAGTTGTTTGTTCTTGTGGATCAAGTTCTTAGTACACGCGTCCCAAGCTCCGTTGAGAGATAACGATGGCAAATGCCATTTGCCGTGCGCGACCCAGTGCTTCGGGATGGACAACCAAGCAATCCTTTGCAGAACGTTCCTTTGACGCAAAACGATAAAGAGCACCCCGCCAGTTCCATTGGTAGCACATATTCCTCGCTCTTTCATCAACGCTTTCTACAATCAGCGACAAATCAGCGATCATAGAATCCGCTTACTGTGAAGCTGACACACTCTGGTAACGTGTCGAACCTCACGAGAGATAGACCTGGAGGGTATTGTTGCCCATTGTCTTCGCTGGTCCGGACATTCGAGATTGAGCGGTGTGAATACATCTCCGACGCAAGATCTGGATAAGTGGAGCGAGCGGTTCTGGAACAACGGTGCCCATATTCGGCTGAAGTAAACACGGTGTTAGAAGGAAGAATATAGCAAGAATTTCGAGAAGAGTTCGGTCCGAGAGAGGAAGAAGAAAGAGGCTGATTGGATGAGCAAGCGATATTCGCTGTCCTGAGGGCACCATCGCGATTTCGCCTTCCGCAACAGGTCTACAGCCTGATCATGAAGGTCAAGGATTTCCGAGCATATGCGATGTCACAACCCACAAAGAGGTCGAGGCATAGACACCGAGCCTTACAGTTGCGGTGCAACGGCCAAAGCGCATCAAAGACCAAAGCGATCGTCGTCGGGGCCCGCGCGCTTTGACCACGAGACGCGGAGCTCTAAGCGCAGCGAAGACGAGCCACTGTAATCCTGTCAGACCACTCGTGGATGAGCTCCACAGTGTTCGAAGCCCTCTTGCGTATTGGGGGAGGGGCCGAGAGAGGGGTCTGCGCAACGCACCCGCTGGACAGTATCGCTGTGACGTGGCGACTTATCAGCTTCTAAACGTTTCCGTCGTTAGAACACAGAACCACATACACTCCCAGCAACTCTCGTACGTTCGATGGCCACGAATATGTAGCCTGACAGTGTGGACTTTGGTGGACTGGTTCTACCGTCTACGTCGCGGTCAAACTTCAACTCTTCACATCATCACAATTAAAGTGCGATATTGATGCCGTCAACCGGCCCGGCCCTTTGGCGCCGTCGCTGACTTGGTTCTTGCTGACGAGTGGCTCAGGTTGGGCAGTCGTCGTCGCTATTTGCAGCGCGTACGGATTGTGATGTATATTTACGGATAGAGAAGACAAGCAGGAGATATTTACGGCAGAATGGACAGTCACAAGACATTACTCAACAGAGGGATAGCTGATCCGGAAGCGGGAACTCAGAAAACATTATTGGCCAACGCATACTACGCCTCGGCTCATGAACTTCGTCAGAAAATTGCCGGGCGCAGCAACAGCTTGGGATCGACCTCGATGCCGACTTGTTTAACTATTTGACGGCGAGATCCACTGGAAGAGGGCTGCGGTCAGTGGCGTCACAGTGTAATAAATGGCGCACAACTCGCCTGGCAGTTTCGCAAGTGCACTCAGGTTGTTCGTCCACAGTCTGTTCGATTGTTGCGGGCTGTACATTTCTCTTGACAGAGCGTCGCGACTTCTTAGATCCGCTCCGTGCCTTGGGTCGTGGTGGTGGGTTTAAAGACTCCATGTGCTTTCTGAAGCTGATCGCACGTTCAAGTATGAGTTGCAGCGGTTACAGGTCCTATACAGCTTCACTTACCAGGTTTTCTCATGCCTCTTGCAGTTATTCACTTGAGGGAAAGGCCTCTTCCGAGTGCACCACGCGTGCTGACACCAGTAGCCGACGCCGACGACAGAGCTAGAACGCAGTGTTGGCTTCCCAATCAAAATGACGGTTGAAGTTTAACATACGGGTCGTTCTTCCTGTGTTTGTCGGAGTAGAGGTGGCGTTTGATATCCCTTCTATACCCACCGTGTTCATCGCAAAGTTCACAATACCACCCCTAGTGAGGCGAGAGAGTGAGCTACTGTGAAGCGCATCTAGATGCGGAGAGAGGGTGGCGTACCGGATCTTCACTGGCGTTCTTCTTGGGGGCAACGTATTTCACGCCGTCGGCAGCTGAACGGATGGACAGAGGGGCAACAGCAGCAGCAGAGACCTGGGTCGCATATGCATAGTGAGGCGGATGTCTTAGATATTGTTGATCGAGTGGCTTACCGTTCGGCTTTGGACCTTTCGCGTCGAGCGAGTTTTCGAGTGTGCAGCGCGAGCCATCTGTAGATGCTGCGAGTAACGGATGGAACGTAGGTGTGGGGATGGTGGATAGTAGATGAACAGGCGGGAGGGAGGAGGAAGGTCTTAAATGTCCTGCGGCCCCGGCACACAACCACTTGAGCAGAACGGCGGGCACAATCCGGGAGAAAATATTCATTGTCCGAAAAGAGGACGAACACATCCGCGATGACTGAACCCTGGGATTTGCGGAGCTTCACTGCTATTACTCGCTAGTCACTGGCAGAGGATGCTCGCTTCTGAATTGCGGACCGATCGTTGGTGTGCCTAATCTTTCGGATCGAAAGGCATAACGGGGTATGCTGCATTTTCGGAGCATCTAACCGTGCGGTTGAGAAGTCGGCATTGTGCCCTATCGCTTTATCCACTTACTGAATGCACTGCCGCGAAGCTGAGGTCTGCACTTTGTCTGTGAAGAGACGGAGACGGCGGGTGGATGAGTGACGTAGAATGCGACCATCAAGAGAGGCTTCCGCCCCGAATTCTCTAGCGGCCCCGAGGTTCCGACAGGGCGGCGGGCAGCACTGGGGCACTGAGCACCACTGCATTACGTAGAACTGGCCGTAGAAATCAGCAAGCGGTTGGAATTGGTGAACCACTCCAGGAACGTACGTTTGCCCTAACATCGGATTTGAAAAACCCCGCAGCCCGGCAAAGAATTCGCATCGTGTAAATCCAAACTCTATCCAGCATTTCCTGTCAAGGACGAGGGGAGAACAATGGCACTCTTTCTGGGAGTGTGGCGGGGTCCTTGGTGAATAACCAGGTAATCACGGCCGCCTGCGACCATGAGTCACAACAGCAGTCACAGCCCCGCCCGCCCTGCAGACCTTCACATCAGTTGTCAGGCTATGTGAGGAAGACAATGGCGGCCACATACCTGCTTTCTTTCTGAGCCGCATCTTCCGCATGACCGTACCCCAAGCCTGGTGGAGAAATATGCGCCAAAGGGGACAAATCCGGACGGCTGTAGTCGTCGAAGGGCATGAGGGTGGATAGCCACCATGTCTATGGAAGTTCGGTCACCACTCCGACACACGTAGAACGCCTTGCAGCCGTGGAAAGTTTGAGAACGGAGGCAATAGGATCCAGGATGGTTCACCGCCTCGATGGCCCGAGCACAACCAGACACGGCACGGTGAGATCATGACCATCCGCTCTCCCAGATTTCCACTGCCATCTCTTGTCTCCCGGAGGATGTCGTCACCGCGGAGAAGGATGTTCGCGGTCATCCTACCGCTTGGAACCAGCGAAGGGAAGCAGGAAATAAGGGGAAGGATGCAGGTGCGAGATATGATTCCTTGCGTCGAGCTACATTAATGAGCTCGCCTGTCAGACCTGCACACGCGACTCTAAGGTTGATGTCGCGTCAGTGATTATTGTATTCGGAGGACAACACAGTGAGACAACGCACCTCCACCGTGCGTGACCACCGTGCCGTGTCTACGCTTGTCGCCACAGTTGTCACGTTGGTCAAAACCTTCTACGGCGAGCTGTAGGATGTAGGAGCTGCTCAGCTGCTAACACAGGTGCGAGTTTCCACAAGTTGAACGCCGCAGTTGACAGACCGAGAGCTGCATGTATTTTCCGACGTTTGGACCAACAAGGACCGACTGGATCCGCCGAAGCCTACACCGTTGACGCCGTAAGAACAACAAGACCGAAGCTATCACGTACTGTGCTGGAAGAAGACGATTCGCTGCCAGATGACTTCTTCGAAAACAAAAACAAGCCCTGTCGCCTTGTTTCTCTTCTCATTGCTGTCCCAGTCATGCGGCCACTGAAGCAACACGAACTCGTTCCAAGAGCACTCTGTGCATCTCAGGCAATTGGACTCAGATTCTCGGAGGCTTTCTACACCCACTTCGCAAAATATGTCAACTGTGCATACAAGAAGCAGGTGAGCACTTACCAAGTATGTTTGAGAGAGCTCACAAGGCTCATACGAATGACGACATCGTTCGAAACCATCACGGTGGATTTCTCCGCCATTCTTTGAATACCAGATTGAAGATAGCGGTCAAAGTATCTTGAGGTTGATGCTCGGTATAGGCTGGATGATGCCTCGACATGGTGAGGTGAATTGACGAAATTGTAGAACATTGACGTCGAGGACCTTGTCGAACGTTGAACGACTGGGACGCAACGGCCGCGTGGCGCTTCCCGTAGTAGGCGGCGCGCAACCGCCGGCTCGCATCGCTCTTTTCCTTCTCCTCCAGCCACCACTGGCAATGCTCCCCATCTCACCTTCATGTTTTCGCTACCTCGTCGCCGTCCAGAATATTTGTGGAAAGCCTCAATCGATACCATGACTTCGCTCTCAAGCTGCCTCTTTGCTCGGAAATCTCCAAGCCTACGGCCAACAAGTCTAATTATTTGCTACGAATACGAACGTATACGAAGAGGTGGCGGCCTCTCGCGTGAGGATAGAAGGAAGCGTGGAGGACTGCAGGGCTGAAAATATGCTATCAAAGTGCGTATCACTCCGCTCTCCTTACACATTGAACGTCGATCTCAGTCGTTCCCTGGTCACCTTTAGGCTGTATCGATGCAAACGAAGAATATATGCCCGCACGGCGCATACGCCTGTTAGCGGAATATCCCAGGATGTTGTGAGGCGGTGAAGCCATAAAATTCTGGTCTTGATGGACGCAACTACTTGTCAAGCCCCTCTTGCCTTCCATCTATTCCTCAGGAGATTGGCACGTATCGCACACGTTTTCACGTCGGGCTAGAAACGACTGAAGAGAAGGAACGGACTCGCGTGCTCTTGCAAGTCAACCGAAAGATGCCCTGAAAAAGGATTAACCTTGCCTCTTTCTCTTGTCAAGAGCTTGTCGGGCGTACAGACAGGCGGCTCGTTAGTCTCTCCAGATGTAATCTGTTGTGGACCACTTGCGGTTTTCGCATTCCACGACTGCGAGGATTACTGTGTGAGTGTCTCGGTCGCTTTCCATGTTGTGGTAGCTTCTGACGATCTGCACGTATTTTAGCAAGACAGATGTGGAGCAAATGGGCTCGTCGTCATATCCTCCAACCCCTAGGCATCGCTGCCAAGCCACTCCCTTCCCTCGTTGTGTGTGGTTTCGCGTTGGATGGAACGGTCCAGGCAGTAGCACGAGTTTCGGGGTGAAGACTGAAGGGCACGTTCGTCGTCGTTATCGAGCATAGGTTTCAGAATGGTTGGTACGCTGTTGCTAGTGTTGCTTAAATGTATCTGACGATACGTACCTTAGATCATAAAAATTGCAAGAGATTCTCTGTCCTTGCGTAATGAGACCCTCGTGAAAAGTGATCTACGATGCGAGACGCGTTCGCCGGACTCCCGTCATGCATATAGCAATCAGGTCGTATCGTAACAAGTCTCTCGATCAGCACCGATTCCGACCCAGTCGACTACCTGCTGGCGGTCTGAGCATCCGTCTTCCGAGCAGCAGGAGCTGTTGTCACGCCGACATCTGCATGAATGGATTGACCTCGATGGGCTAGGGACGGCGTCCAGTATGAAGATCACTGGCCCCTTGCGAACCAGTGTTGGAGTCTGTCCGCATCTGATCGGCCCTCAGCGGAGATTACGGTGTCAGAGTCGCTGTCAATCCAAACTGCAGCCTTCTACAGCACGGTGTCACACGACCCATATTCCCCAGCGTACCACCCTATTCCTGTCTCAATACAAACTACTTTGCTCTTCTTTCTCAGTCCTCTGCGTCTTTATGCTCCTCCGAGGCTCTTGGTTCTCTGATTATGCCCACTGCGTACCCGTTATCGATACCCTCATGCTGATTTGATGCCCAGCCGCCGTACAACATCGTTCGCCGCTGTCCCAGCTGCTTGATCAATACGCCGATCCGTACGTGGCGCGGTCCGCGGTCGGTCCCCTTCGACGGCAAAGTGATGCACTCGTTTCCCCACAAACCTCTCACCGGAGAATCGCAAACACGCACGCCATCTGTACCCGAGAGGTCCAATCTGTCATCCATCGGCGCTCTATGAATGCACAGCTCTTCCGTGATCAAAAGCATCGACATCATTGTAGCAATAGAAACGACGAACGTGGACTTCTCTCACAGGCATTCATTGGAAGACGTCAAGCACAAGAGAATATTGGGTCGTCTGCCCAACGTCCGCCCTTGATCGGTGCCTTGGAAGCAATAAAACATAGGTCAGTCTTCTCAGATTTCGAGCATATAAGACGCGGGATGGTTGACTTTGCCACCATCCGTCGGGGCGTTCATCACCATGGCACGAATTGCTTCTGTGATCACCATTCTCTTCGCAGGTGCTTCGCTCGTCGCGGGAGCACCAACGACTTCCAACCATGGATCTTCCCCGGCAACGGAGCCTGACCCCAAGCTGGCGGTTTCGGTGAAGCTGAATGGTGCCACATTCGTGAACAAGGTCAGCTAGGATCTCTATTCACGCTTGATGCCTCGCTGATGTCGCGTTTCTTCAGGGTTTGGTAGGCTTCGGGCTCATTCCTTCCGATTTCGTCGAGTCTACTGGTAAGTCCTGCGTCATCAACTGTTGACGATGTTTGTGCATAACCTTGTGTGATGTCTATAGGCGATAGTTTGGGTGGTATTGGAAGCGCCATTGCTCTCAAGCCAGGTTCCTTCAAGAAAAACCGGGATGGTACCTTTAGTGGTACTGTGATCACACAACCCGATCGTGGATTCAACGTGTGCGTACCCGTGTTCGCTTCACTCGTCATGACGAACGTCTGATTTTGTCTTGCCTCTCAGCGATAACACCATTGACTACCAGGGCCGACAACACGCAATCGACTTTGTCCTCTCGCCTTACTACGGAGACAACAATCTTACTTTCGCCGACGCGCAGAAGACTCTGGCGTTGACTTACAAGAGCACCTTCCGTTACTCCGAGCGGAACAACGTTCCAACCACAGGGTTGGATGCCCTCGGTGTACGCGCAGCCCAGTCCGGGTTCTCTCGTGACCCGCTTGCAGACCCTCAATTGCCTATTGCCAATGCCACCTTCCCTCGGTTGAGTTTGGATCTGGAAGGACTGGTCTTGAACAAGGATGGGTCGTGAGTTGACTCGCTCTCATTTTCTTCCGTGACGGAATGTTAACCATCCGACTCGTGCAGCTTCTGGATCAGTGACGAGTACGGCCCTTACGTCTATCGCTTCGACAGTACTGGTCGTCTGGTGCAGACCATTCAGCCGCCTCAAGCCATCCTCCCTCACAATGCTCAAGGCGAACTCTCCTTTGATTCCGAGAACGACCCAGCCACTGGTCGCGTTGGTAACCAAGGTAAGCTACGTGTTTCTTCGTAGTTTGCACTGACTGAAGTCACCCATAGGCTTCGAGTGCCTTACCGTCGACTCCGCTGGCACGACACTCTATGTTATGCTCCAGTCCGCCACCGTGCAAGATGGCGGTGACGACAAGTCCACGTCGCGCTTTACTCGTCTCCTTGCCTACGACATTTCCAGCCCCTCTAAGATCCGACCGAAGCTGAAGGGCGAGTGGGTCGTTCCTCTTCCCCAGAACTCGAAGGGTAACACTTTGGCCGCGAGCGAGATTCACTTCATCAGTCGGAACACGTTCTTCGTTCTAGCGCGAGACGGAGATGGCCATGGAGGAGACGACAACAACTCGGCCTACAAGTGCGTCTGATGCTGCCCGCTTTCACCTCACAGCAGAGTGCTCACCACATTCATTACAGGCAAGCTGATCTCATTGACATCAGCAAGGCCACAAACATCGCCAACTCCAAGTTTGATTCGCCCCAGTTCCCTATCGCAAAGAACGGCACTTTGGATAGGTCAATAAACCCGGCGACATACGTTGGGTTCGTCAACTTCATTGACGACACCCAGCTCGCCCGGTTCGGTTTGCACAACGGTGGGCCCACCTCGTCGTTCATTTTCCGTGGATCTTGGACTCACTTGATCCTACAGGCAAACCAGCTGACGCTACTCTCATCGACGCGAAATGGGAGTCGCTCGCGCTCGCACCTGTGGGAGACTCTAAGTTCCCTCACGACTTCTTCCTCTTCACAGCGGTACGTCATAATTCTTATCTGCCTCGACCTTCAATACTGACCTTGGTGTCTTTCCAGGCCGACAACGACTTCATGAGCACAAATGGTATCTTCGACGGCGTGAGCTTCAATGCTGGCCTCGACAACGACAACCAGTTCCTGGTCTTCCGTGTTACGCTCCCTACCGTCACCGCCGCATCCCTAGTATAGCTGCATACCCGAACTCTCTCAGCTGAACCAGTGGATGAATACATACATACCCTACAATACTTGTATATCTCAAAGCAGACGGTGTAACATGTGCAGCGCATGAAACGATTGCTTTCATTCGTACAAATCGCGAGATTGATGAACCCTTCTGACCTAAACTCAGCGTACAAGCCTCTTCAGATATGCAAAACGATACACTGCAACGATAGCCCCTCCGAGTAAACCACGGAATAAACAGCCCAAACAACCGACGTGAGTTCCCAATTAGAAGCCTAAGTTCGTGAAGAGTTCATCAGCACTATCGGTGTTGCATGAAACCAAGGAAACGCACCTCCACCACCGAACTTGCTCAAACCCTCTCTCAAACCCTCGCCAATCTTCTCTGCAGTGTTCTCATCCTGCATTCACAAAAACTATAAGCACGGCACCAAGACTCAAGAGAGACGGTACTCACGACGTTGTAGCCAACTTTCTGAGCGGCCATCGAGATGCCCTTGGTAATGAAGTCGCTTCCACCTTGGTTTCCGCTGCCGCTGTTGTTGTTGGAGCTACCGTACGAGTCGTTGATGTTGGAGTTGTTGGAGCTGCCATATGAATCGGAGTTCTTCGAGCCACCGTATGAGTTGTCGTTGTCGTTGTTGGAGCTCCCGTACGAGCTGGTGTTGGTCTTGGAGCTACCGAACGAGTCGGAGTTCTTGGAGCTACCATACGAGTTGTCGTTGTTGTTGCTACTCCCGTAGCTATCGGAGTTGCTGCTGCCGTAGGCGTTGTCATTGTCGCGCTTGTTGCTCCCGCCATAGCTGTCGTTGTTGGAGCTACCGTAGGTGTTGTCGTTGTCGCGCTTGTTGCCTCCACCGTAGGTATCATTGTTGGAGCTACCGTAGGAGTTGGAGCTGTCGTTGTTGGAAGAACCGTAGGAGTTGGAGCTGTCGTTGTTGGACGAGCCGTAGGAGTTGTCGTTGTCGCGCTTGTTACTGGAGTTGTCGTCGTTGGAGCCGCCGTACGAGTTGCTGTTGTTGTTGCCGGAGCCGTACGAGTTCGAGTTGTCGTTGTTGCTGGAACCGTACGAGTTATCGTTGTCGCGGCGGTTCGATCCATAGTTGTCGTTGGAGTCCGATCCGCCAAATCTGCACAGCACATTACTGGTCAGTTACATAGTCATCCTAAAGCCTGAGTGCACATACCCTGAGGACTTGTCCCTGTCGCCGCTACCATAGCTATCCCCTCCGCTGCGGTTGTTGTCGTTGCTGCCGTACGAATCGTTGTCACGATCGCGGCGGCCAGAGCCGTAGTTGTCGCCGTCGTTGTTGTAGCTCATGATGAGTATAGGTTGGGGCGAGAATCAAAGTTGCGAGAAGCAAGACGAGAGGATATGGAGTGGGTGAGTTCGAGGCGTATCTCGAGCTTGAACAGACCGAGCATCCTGATCCAGGTCTTTTATACCGGACATCGATGGGCAGAGCGGGTACAATTGCTTCTAGACTGTACAGGATCAGATCAATTGAACATCGGATTCGGAGGTGAAGGAGAATGAACGCACCTATAACAGTACAAAGGCGTCGCCACTACGGTCGGACCTGGACGATGGCAGGCACGGAATTGGTCACTTGAGCGTCTCGATGATCAGAGATGCGAACAGAGGACTGGAATATCCCCCACAGGCGACGGCCTGAGAGTAATTCCGTTGCGAATAAGATGTTCAAAGAACCTTCTGAGGCGTCGTGGATAGATGCGGTCAAGATAACAAGGACAATCGTGGTGAAAAGAAGAATAAATGCGGCGGCGGAGGCTGTGATGCAGCTTGTGTATTGGCTATGTGCGTACGCGTTCAGTAAACACGTTCACTGCAAATGAATAGCTCCAATACCCACCTTCACAATTCAAAAGACTAGTTGTAACGTCATGATCGTCGTTGGCTCCCTCTGAACGCAGGAATGCATCCGAGATGCGATATTCTCTGCACCATGTTCTGCGGATTGGCAATGAGAGCTGTGCGGGTCGGATCTGGGCCAGGCCCATGCATGCGTCGCGTCATCGGTGCTAAGAAGCATCCCGAACATCGCCTTTCCATTCAGCGACTTGAAAGCGATGCTCAGTAATTATTCTTGAGTGCATGCGCCGCTGATAGATGGAAAGAGGGAATGTATGGATGACTGGTATTCGTAAAACCATGAAGCTTGAGGTCGGCACAGGAGTGAACTCGCCGTAGGTCCCCCTGCTCGAACTTTGAAGCAAAAGAGACATTGCTACAGCCTACAAGCGACGATGAGGGGGCTGAAGTTAGCATCTTCATTCAAGCCAGAATGGAACAAGCACTCACCCAGTCGTCCATCATGCCTCTACACGAGCTCGCCCAAACACACGCTCAGTACACCACGAGCGGTCCAGAGATTCCTGCAAATTACGAACTTAAGGCGGGGATGCTATGAGGTCGTCTCGGCGCCGAGTCCATCGCCCTACAGCAATGGATACTATGGCGGGGCTGGTCAGAGACCGGGGATGTCGATGAGGTTCAACCCGATCAATCCATGGCGAACTGGCTCCAGGTGAGGTGCATGAGAAAAATTGGTCCATGGTCGAGCTCGGCTGGACTGGGAGGGAGGAAGTGGTCAACAAGCAAGAGACATTGCGAGTCGCGCCGAGTGTGGCGGGAGCATTCACAAGCGCCCTGTCCATCGCAGTCAGTGTCCGCTTTTTCTCCTCCATGTCCATATGCCAGTTACTTATCCTACAACTCAATCGAGAAGCTGAGAAAGAGTGGATATATTGTGACCAGGCTGAATTATTCGTAGATAGTGATACAACACGGTGGGCAACTACGATGACATGGGCTGTGGCGAGACATAAGAGTAAGTATACCTTACCTTGTCAACGAAGGGGATGGCGAAGCTGCAGATATGACAACGGAAGATATCAGTTAAACTACCAAAGGACAACGGCAACGAACATACCGACGCGAGGAGTAGCCTATAGCGGAAGATGACACAAAAGATTACGCAAGCTCACGAAGAGATGCAAGGATATCAAAAAATTGTGACCAAAGAGCAGCAGACCAGGAGTAGTCTGAATCGAGTTACGACAAGCGACCCAATCATCCCAGGTCGTAGGGATCGACCAAGTCATGGTTGCTTGCGCGCCGCGAAGTGCACTAAAGGATGCAAAGAAAAATCGTCAACGTATAACACCCCGTCCATCGTCAATCCTCAGGTGCCACACAACAGAATAAGCGAGGTTCTGCTCGCATGCCGTCAAGGTCGACAAGTATTCGCTGGCTAGGCACTTTTTGGTATATCGACGCCCCGCTATGCAGGGCTGAGCTGAGGGCAGCTTTGTTGCTGTTCTGCGCTTGCTTCCCTGGTGGGGCCGGTCTTACTGCGATTTGGGGGATCGACTGGGAAGTATCTTCCGGAAGACGAGCCAGGATTGGTATCCGTGGCGAACGTTGTGTCTTCATATCTCGTGCTGACCGCAATCGAGATGAGAGGGCGGTGTGCGCTCCTCTCGACCGGTGAGCAATTATTTGCGACAGAAAGTGACTTGCGGGTCATCCGCGAGGGCATTCGACTTCGGGGCGACATGCCATCTGACTTGTTGGGGTCAGCAGCTCAAGTTGAAGGGGTCTTCAACGCGGCCTCCTAAAAGGAGGGCGCATGCATGCGTACCATGAAAGCACCGAAGGCGGCGCACAGAACGGAGCGACCGAACGTACGCCTAGAAGCGCCGCACTGCCCACAAGGAGCAGCACAACACTCCCTTTCGATGCAATATCATGTACATGCACTGACGACATGGTCTGCGGCCAAGTGGCGCACACTGTCCATTGCCGAATAGACAGGCCGTGCAAGAAGCACGGGGTGGCACCGAGAGAAAGACAAAATGATGGACGAGACGATGACGATGAGACGCACCCATTCCCACAACGTATCCCAAGCCCCGAACCGTCGAATCCCTCCCCTGCTCCTGCGGATCGTCGGGAGTTACGAGACAGCTGCGGCGAATTGCTGGTGCGATGTTTCGTTTGTGATGACGAGACCCTGCTAGAGTCGATCGAGGGGAATAGCATACTCAGACCTTAGCCCGCTTGCGAGAAAAAGAACGCGAAGTTCTCTGTGAGTGGCAAGCATCGCGGCTTCGGGTCTGCTGCTCGTGGTGAGGAAAAGAAAGACGGCCAGCGCAGCCGGCTTTTATAGCAAGGCGTCTATCGTGATAGGCGCCGGATAGCAGTGGCTCAGAATTGCCGCGACGAAAACATGAGGAGGGATCACTGAACCGCATTGTCGAATGACGGGGTATCGTCGAAAGTATTGCGCGTGATCAAGAGAGGGTATTATTCATACGCGTATGCGTGTACACGGAGGTAAGTACAATATCTACGGAGTGAGCATATAGGTCATGATGAGAAGAGATGGAAAATGTGAAGCATCGCGGATCGTCAAAGTCATAGCTCTAGCTGGACTCAAATCGTTGTTGATATTACAGAGAGGAAAGGTATCGCGCGGGTTATCTTCATCATTGGAGTATTTCAACGACGGACAGCTGTTCGCACAGTGCCATCGTACATGCGCGGAGACGGTCGACCGAGACCATGCATACTATGGAAGTAGGTAGAGAGTCAGCGACCAAGTCATCACGGTGTAACAAGCTCATCTCACCTGAGAGGTAGCGAAGCACTACGGCCAAGAGGAGACCTCGGGTCAAACGCAGGCTCATTCGCAGTGGAGATGATATGTTCGCTCTGCGTTAGCCCTAAGGCGTTCGGTGAAAAAGGTGCCTCACGAGCACGAAGAGAGTGGGTCGACAGTGCAGGAGAGGCTGGAACGGTTTGGTCTCCGGGGTGACCCAATCCGGGCTGAATTTGGGACGGTAGAGGTTGATGGCATTCTCTACAGTGTGCCGCAGGTATCGAAAGAGTGGACGCAGGAGAAAAGGTGGTGTTGCGCTGAGGAGAGTCTGTCTGGATTTGAACTTGAGAGTGCGTCGCGGCGCGCACGAGAGGAGAACGTGTTCTTTCGGTTTGGACTTCGACGTTGGAGTATGCCTTTCGGAGTCGGCCGGGGTCGCGAGTACGGGAACCGGTCGAGGTGGGGGAAGCTCGTTGATCGCTAAAGTTGTTGCGCAAGGTTGGACTGGTAACGCGAGAGTGTCTTGCAGTTGAAACGTCCGAGTCGGGATCAGTGGCGGACTGGAAGTTGGTAATTGACGAAGGAGCCAATGACGCATATCCTGTCGCTGTCGAACTTGGAGACCGATGTGAGCCGGGGGTAGTAGCTGCATGGCTAGGAGCAGGAGACAGGGAGAGATACGAGAGATCGGGCTCGTACTCTGAATCTTCTTGAAGTGACATCTGGCTGGCATTTGGGCTAGACGGCGCCGTTTCATATCCGTCGGCTCCTTCGCTTTCCGACCCTCTCTCGTCGTGGCTGTCATTGACTTCTAGATGCCCGAGTGCAGGCGTGGACGTGGCCATCGGCGAGCCAGGTTCTTCAAATGTCACGTTTGTCGCGGGGGACCAGGGTCGTGATGGTCCTTCATCTTCCGATTCCTCGGTTATGGAATCGTTGAGAGCTGGCGATAGTGCGTGATGAGAGGACGAAGTATTGAGGTAGCGATGCGAGGAAGACGTCGTCGCTGGGTACTGAGACGAAGAGGACACGTCTATACTGCGCTCTGTCATAGCAACTTGTGCTGCAGGGGAAGAAACCGGAGACGTCGTCTCTCTCTCGCGACTGCGCATGGCCCGTTGGGCTGGCGAACGGACTGACACCGGCGAGTCCATATCTACAACCTCAGCCAAACGAGGACTTGAACGCTCGTCATTAGCAGCAACAACAGAGGCCTGACGGGAGCCTCCAGAGGAACGACGTCGCTCTGGGACGCTACGCGCGACCGACGGAGATGACACTGGCGAAACATGCCCAGAGGAGCGTCGTAAGCTCGGAGTCTCCGGACTGCCAAACTGTGTCACATCTGTCGGTGGCGAGAAACGCCGCGTTGAAGGTGTCTGCGCAGGCGACGTGACTACCTGAGTCTCGTCGGTCGGAGGAGAGCGACCACCTGGTGAGCCACGAGATGTGGTCTGTGAAGCAGCACGGACACGACGACTAGCTCGCTGAGGCGAGTCGGTCGCTGAACCCATTCTGCGCCCTTCAGCGCGCACCGGCGACGGCGAGCCGTGATCAGGGTACACCCCCAGTACGATGCTGACGCCGGTGGGCGGAGAAGAAAGCGCACTAGCATCACGACGACGCGAAGAAACTGCGCTGCGCCTGCTTGCGTTCGTAGGACTACTTTCTGAAGTCGTGGTGGAAGATAGCTGTGTCGTGTCGCTGTGAGTACGCGTCCTGCGCGTCGGTGTCCTCTCATTCGCATCGTCATTATTGGCGCGTCGCGGACGAGCGCGAGGGGACTGTGCTGGTGTGGATGGGGTCGGTATGTCGTCTGAATCGTCTGAGGAGTTCTCGACGCGAACGGGTTTGACACGTCCTTTCCGCTGCTGATCTGCGAAGGCTGCATGGGCTTCCGGCACGGTGCTGTATCCCTTGTGGATGGCGCCGG
>RWJN01000380.1:0-34569 GCA_004332605.1 Steccherinum ochraceum
GCCCGTATCTCAAACACCACGCCCGCCCTTGATGCATACCCTCCATCATTGCCCCGCGCCAACCTCCGCCTCGCGTTGGGCTAAATGAGTGCCACGAAAGGCTTCATTTGATTGCTCTCCTCCTTCATAGTCTTAAACCTTCTATACAATTCGCTATCACTGCGCTCCCCGCGTCGCTCTTCCTCCTCAGGCACCTACCATTCGCCATCTTCCCAGTCCCTCAGCAGCGCCCCCAGGTCTCCAGCTCACAATCGCCCCCATTTGACCCTCTCGCATCCTTTCCCGGTGCCCTCCCTCTCCGAGCTGCTTCTCCTCCAATCACTGCATCACTCGGTGCCTGCGCATCATCATCTGGACAACAGTCATTCCGAGTCCTCCTCGGGTGCCACAAACTCTGTCATCCCTCTCGCTTTCTCCCACTCGCTCCCAGTCCGTAGCCAGGTCTTTTCGGAAATGCACATCGTCTTCCTCCGGTCAATTTCACGTCAAAGGCGTACAACTCAAAGGGCCCGCCGGAAAACACAGCATCCTGATCCCAATTTGACTTCAGCGTACCCACGCCCCAGCCATCGACCGAAAAGCAAAAAGTCTCTCTCAACTCTCCTCACGTAGCCTCATGCACACGCCTCGCTCGCCATCCAAAGGACTGACAGTGAGGCGATGCGTTAATGAACGCGGTTGCCACCATGATGTGCACATCCTCGCGACGGAACGCCATCTTCTCAAGTCCGTCAACCTCCCCCGTCAATGCGACAAGAAGCAGCCACACGCACGCACGAAAAGAAGGCCTCTGTTCTCTTTTTTGACTGATGCTTGCCAGTGCTGCAGGTCTTTTTGGCCAGCCCAGCATCACCCCTCGATGCCGCGCACTCAAACACTTTGTGTCTCTCGACCATCGTTTTGGGCAGGTTTTTGCACCGATGTGGGTGTCTGCTCGTTCCTTGCTTCTTTGATAGCATTATCTGACCTGTCGCGACTTTTGCTTTGCCCACTCGCCTGGCACTGGCCCCCCCACCAACCCCTTCGTCTTCTTCTCTCGCCGCCATCGTTGAACGTTGATGTTCCCTGTCGCTCGCTGTATCACAGGATCACCATCAGAACCCCCCTCCCCATCGTCGCGCGTGTTTCTCTCTCTAGATCTACATACCACACATGCATGTGCTGTATTTGCCACTCTCGCTTAGAGGCCAGCCAATTCGCAATCCAATCCATCAACGTTCAACGCTTCTTTCCTTTTCTCGTGTGTATGTGCTGGTGGTGTTTGCGCCGTTGCTTAGCTAAGATGGTCGACTAGCCGGAACACAGGTAGCAACAAGCTACGCCTCCCTCCCTCCTCCGGTCTCTTTTGAGCATGGTAGATCAACGGTGAATCGGCCTTGCGCCTCGGGTACCGTTCCCCTGGAATAAGAAGCCGTCGTCTCGAGTAGAGGAAATGATACGTAGATGCGGATTTTCTTGCTGTCTATATGCATGCATGCATGCGGTATGGAGTGTGGGTATGTAGGGTAGTATGTACGACAGACAAAAACAAAGCAAATGCAATCAAACAGTGAACACAGCAGAACAAAAACAAAAACAGAAGCGGATGTGCAAGAACAAACCTAATAGACGCGAAACACGAAGCCACAACTCGTATGAATGTAAATATGGCCTAAAGTGGCGCTCCTCTGCTCCTTTGCACGCTCGTCGGCATGCGAGATAGATCATGATGATGATGATAGAGAGTGCATGTACCTCAAAAACGCAGATCGTCCGTCCCCCGTTCATCGCGGAATGCGAAGTGGGCAGACCACCGCCCAGGCTGCGAGTTTGACAGCCCCTCCTCCAAATTCCAACCTTCCCAGCTGAGTACGCACGCCCTCTCGTTCTCATACCCCGCGGCGAGCAACGAAGCCTGGCCTGCAGGCTCCGCCGTCCTGAGAGCCCGGATTCGAGCTCCACGCCAAAGAAGAAAAACATAAACATACATGCACCGAACTACCGCCCGTAGGTAGATCCCATCTCCTTCTCCCGCGATGCATCCTCAGGACTGCACCCGGGTACCAACCACTCCACCTGGGTTCACGAAGTCGCAGACTCCAAGCATCTCTCGGAGGAAAGACCTATCTTCGTCGCGGAGGTCTTCCTGGCCTCGTGGGGGCGTGTCGTCATGATGAGAGTGCGAGTGCTTTCTCCTTCTCCTTCGCGCCCGAACTCGAACTCGAGCCTCCAGTGGCGGCAGCCGCAGCAGCGATCGCTTTCTTCTTCTCGCGATTCATGAGCATGATGCCTTTGAGGATCTCCTCCGCCTTCTCGCGCTCCTTCCTGCTGGTCTCGATGCCGTCGAGCATGCGGATGTTGGGGCACGCGCGCATGACGAGCCCGCGGTAGGTGAGCCGGCCAGCGTACACGTCGTGCGGAAGGTCTTGCCGAAACTTGGAGTCTAGATCCTTCCACGTAACGTTCGCCGATAGCGCACCGGGGTGATTGGGGCCAGGTGACGCAGAGGACTCGCCCTCGCCTTCGCTCGAGCTTCCATCTGCGCTCGCGGGGGAGACGCCAAGGGCGACTTGCGAATGTGCTGCTGGTGGATGGTCTGACCGGGAGGAGGTTGTGCGTGCTTCTGCGTGAGGTCTGTGATGGGATTCTGCCGCTGCAGCAGCGTGCCTGGGCTTCCCTCCGTCTCGTCCGGTGCGAGCAGAATGCGAATTCGAAGAGGGAGCAGATGGCGCGTCGATTGAAACGCGTTCTCCGTCGGAAGGCTGCAGAGCCCCAGGAACATCTCTGACGAGGAGGGGAAGATACCATCCCAAGGTGCATGGGTTCATCCTGTGCCGGCAGAGAGAAAGCACCGTCTGGTCAGCAACAGCATCTCCGGGCAAACAGGAAACAAGGTTGGGCAGAATCCGTCAACGGCCGTCTCCCCCGCCGCCGGTCGCTCCCTGGGCCCGTCCGCCCGGCTTCCCCGCCTCGGCCGGAGCGAGACGCCGGGGCCGAGGCCTGGAAGGGCAGGAGAGAAGCATGGAAGACGGGCAGACGGGGGCGGGGCGGGGATTCCCACCGGGCACGCCACACGCACACGGACACGTCGGGGGGCGGGGATCGGACGTACCTGAAGTCGAGCATCTCGATGTCCGCCATCCCGCGCAGCACCCGCACCAGCAGCCGCGTCGACTTGATCCGCGACCCTATCAGCGTCAGCTTCCGCAGCCTCGTCAGGCCCTCCAGCGTGCGCGTGTCCTCCAGG
This sequence comes from Steccherinum ochraceum, assembly GCA_004332605.1. Taxonomy (NCBI): domain Eukaryota; kingdom Fungi; phylum Basidiomycota; class Agaricomycetes; order Polyporales; family Steccherinaceae; genus Steccherinum; species Steccherinum ochraceum. The sequence continues at coordinate 3,227 of RWJN01000380.1, forward strand.
AAGTTGTAGTTCAGGTTCAGCACCCGCACGTTCGGCACAAGCCGCCCAAAGTCGGCGGGCAGCGAGGTCAACCGACACGCCGCCAGCTCCAGATAGACCAGGTTGTAGCAGGGCTCCGAGATAAATCCTCCCTTGAGGGGGTTGCCTGGACATTGCACAAGCACAAGTCAGCTCGCAGAACATCACTGAGCCCGAACCCCCCGAGGTTCTTGCGCACCCGTCCTACCCTCGCGAAGCACGGACACAGCATAAGACTCCACTCACCGGAGAGATACAGGCGCTTCACATCGCGCACATCATGCAGCTGCAGGTTGCTGGATTCGCAGGTACCCAAAAACATTAAGGCCCCATTGTTAGCATCAGAACAATCGAAAAAAGCTAATCCTCATCATTCAAGCATGTTTTGAGACGAATGATAACCAGTCCCTTTCAATTCCATCATCATGGAGGAATTTATCCAGGTCTGTATCACCGCGCCGCACCATGCTCCAGCGAACAATGAGGAAGGGAAGTTGCACAGCTGCGCAAGGAGAGAGCGAATATGAAATGAAACAACCCAATAAACACACTCACAGTCCTGCTCGTCCGCCTTGATTCCGCAGACTCAGGTTCTCCAGCTTCGTCAGGCGGCTCGCTTTCGCAATCGTGCCCAGGGAGTTGTTGTCTGCATATAGTGTACGGAGGTTCGGAAAGGGGGTCGCATTCAACGCCTTCAGCCGGTTTCCGCTCACACGAAGGATCCTGAGCCGCGGCATTGATCCTTTCGGTTCAAGTTCTCCCAAGGCATTGTTATCTGTGTGATGAGGCATCATCAGCCACCACTCGTATACTTCCCAGATAGGTTTCGCTGTGGGAGGCGATCCCAGTGCCCCATGATCACGAGCCTCCCTCACGAGCACGGTCGCTTGAGAAAGTTAGAGGTTAAGCGAGGCACCTTCCCAACCTCGCTTTGATGGGAGAACGTCCATGACGTACGACAGAGATGCCACACTCAACTCACCCAGGTTCAGAGCCACCAATGCTGGCAGAGATTCCAGAGCATGTACGGTCCCTATCTGGTTCTGGCTCAAGTTCAACATCTCTAGCCGAGTCCTGTCAAAAAACGAGTGATCAGCCCGGTCCCCGAATATGACTGATAGATGAAGAATGCATGGGAATTTGGAACCACACCGCGGCTGCGTCCTTGAAAGCATAACACTGATGAGAGGAGCACACCCATGCGTACCATCGGAAAAGAGTCAGGTCGATGTGGCGAATCCGGTTTCGCTGGAGGCTGAGCTTCACCAGGCCGTCCATCTTGTGAAGGCCTTCGACACTTTCAATGCGGTTGCCATCAGCACGCAGCTCACGCAGGTGCCGCAGACATTCCAGCTCTTTGTTTCATTAAGGAACCGGTGCGAGAAGGGAAAAACGAAATTAGAGAGCATCGGAGGAGAGGCTAGAAGACCGACTCACGAAGCAACGAGTCGATATTGTTGTTGCTGATATCCAAGTTCTCTAGGTTGATGAGATGGTTGAACGACGTTACTCCAGTCAGACTGACGCAATACGACACCGGCAAATTGAAGAAACCCAGGCGGTGTAGAAGTCAGCATCCGTCCACCAAAGCTTAGGCGGCAGTGGTGAACTTACAGGTTGGACGCGATGGATAGTGTCCTCACTGAACCCGGTACACCGCTGAGCCAGGACAACTGATTAGAGTTCCTGGCAGACAGACAGGCAGATGTCAGCATCGCCGGCGGCAAAAAATTCCGGTCTCCTCCTCCAAGACAAACGACTCACAATGATAATGAATCCAACCGCGGCAGAAATTCCTTCAGCCGTGCGACGCTGTCCAGATTTTTCTTGCTCAAGTCAATGGCCGACAGCTGCTCCCAATACGGTTCAAATGGCTGTACGTCAGTGATCACCTCCACGAGGCGGTCGTGGGCAACGCCGAACGAGCATTCAGTGAGGAACGTCGCATTACGGGCTGACATCCTTGACACTGATTGTGACCGCGACAGGGCCTTGCCCGAGACCTCCTCGACATCTTCTTCCTCGCGGGAGCTGTCTGGGCTGCCCACGGCTGCGTGTTGACTGCTTGTCTTCCGTGCTTGTATGGGCTGGAGCTCGTCCTGCGGGGGCCTGCCAGAACTTGCTTTCGACGGTGAATCCACATCGAACCCTGAAAATCCTCGTCAGTCTGGCTGACGTCCTGACAAGACAGAATATTGCCTACCAGAGTCTTCGATGCCGTTGAGCATGTCGGCTATCCGCTTCGACCTCGCAGAAGGCACCATGAGACTCTTGACCAGTGCGTCAAGCTCGCTCTCCGCTGCTTCTGACGCATCCGTCACCTCTGGCGTCGGTGCGTTCCTACCTACACCAAGGATAGGACCATCCCGCTTCCCGTCTGAGAAACTGACGGACCGTCGGTGGCCCAGTCGACTGAGTGGCGTGCGGAATTTGTTCTTGCTGGGGTCCTTCAAGGCCGACACCGGTGTGGCGCTGCTACTTCGAACGGCAGACCGGACAGCGGAAGAGCCGATGGTGGGCTCGGACTGGGATTGAGGAAGAGGCGTATGGAGATGACCGAAGGACGGCGCGGCTCTGAAAGCTGGTTGTGCGGTATGGTTGTCTTCCTCAGTTTCAGGCTCTGGTTGCATGCGACTCTGATCCATGTCGGTGTCGTCATGCGTGAGGAAAGAGGTCACCGTGGTGTCATTCTCATCCTCCTCCTCTTCCATCTCTTCGCTGTCGTCTATCTCAAGAGCGTGAGCGGCGTAATCGGACTCGGTAGCAACGACGGCGTCGATCGAGTCGAAGGAAAATGAGTTCAGCTCGGCTTCCTCCTCGTCTTCGGCCTCAGAATCAGGCATGTCGACAATCCTGCTTTGCTCCAGGTCCGCTGTGAAGACGCTACCTCCTTCCTCGTCGTCTGAGAACGGGGCTGCATCTGTATGAACCACTGCCGGAAGGTCAGGAGAATCAGCTTGAACTCTGGAGTCCTCTTCTCGCAAGCTCTCGATATCTCTGAACGGATCCTCGCTCTCGTTGCCCCCCTCAAGAGGAGCGACATCATTGACCGTTTCCTCCGCGCCACCGTCATCGAGAGCAGCAGCCTTCACCCAACGCATAGCCACTTTGTCGAACACCATCCGCCCAACACGTTCGGGCAACGCAGGGACGTCACTTGGCGCTATGTGGGTCAGCTGCTTCGGACCCGCGTGCTTGACAAACGACGCCGTACTCCCCGCTGTGAGGGTAGTTCCCGAAGCGGTGCTGGAGGATACGAAACGGGTAAGGTCTTCATTGCGTCCGGAACGAATAGAAGATGATGGGTACGCTGGGACGGCTGCAGTTGAAGGGGCCAGATGGGAGGGGCTCGTGTTCCGAACATCCTCGAAACGAACAGTGGGTGAGGGGGGTGCCGTAATCAATACATTGACAGGAGGAGCGGGGAACTGCTCGAGTAGGCCAGAGGAGTTGAGAGACATCTGATCCATACTTCTGGAGAGGTCACGCTCGGCGTCGTGGGTTGCGCTGATCCTCCGCAACACCCTGCGCGGGCTGAGAATAGTACGAGCTCGCATTGAAGGTGGCTCTGGTATTTCCCGCGAACCAGTTTCCGGCGCCCTGACCGAGTCGGGCAGAAGCTCAGTAGCATCTTCATCCTCATCCGGTGGTAGATGTTTTGCGCCGACAGATGCGTAAGATTTGTCGTAATAATCTTGGTGGGAAACGTGCGAACCCTCTGTGTCGGTGGAGAAAAGACGCTTCGAGCCCTTCATATCGTTCTTAATCTGCGCCATGAGATTGGCAGCCTGTTCCCTGAACGCCAAAGACGAGTAATTCGAGCGCTTGGAACTGGCGGTCCCTCCAGAGCTCTGTGTCTTCGAAAGATCTCCGTACTTCGCGCTGGGAACTCTTAGACGTTCTGTGAGGATGGCAACATATGAAGATGGTAGATATGACAGATGAAGCAAAGAACTTACGGCCAGAACTGCGCACCATCGATCTACTGCCCGCCAACTCCGCAGGGGAATCTGACGGTTTCCTAACATTGGGTGACAGCACGCTCGCGGTAGTGGAAACTGTCGAGAAATCCCTGTTCTGCCTGATCTGCTCCATGAGGTTACGCGACTCTCCGACGTAGTCTTTCGCGCCTTTTGGAACCGGTCTCATTATGAAAGCGGCTCCGTCGCCAGTGGGCGAGTAGTCGCTGGCAGGGCTCAGCTTTATGCGCTTTGCACTCCGAAGGCGAGAGAGGCTCCGTTCCGATGCGCGAGAGATACCATGAGGGGAACCATCTGCAGTAGAAGGTGTAGTATCACCGGAAGGTGTGTTGACAGCGATAGAATCTACCATCGCAGACAGGTGGTCGCGGGTGAATGTGTCATATTGAAAGTGGAACAGCCGAAGACGAGGATCCGTGAGTGGTGGATGACCGGGACGACCGAGAGGAACAGGTGTGCTCTGAGCATTGGGAGCTGATCCTGTTGGCTCGAAGGGGCTGAGACCTGGAGGTGCAAAAGTGAACTGATAATCTCTCGCCTCCTCCGGAAGTTCCAGCACAGGTGTCCTCCTATCCTCATCCGCTCTCTGACCATCTTCCTCACTTCCCTCTAGCTCAAAATTCGCTTTCTCTGCCACTTCTGCATCTTCTTCTCCTTGCGACTCTGCTAACGAAGTTTCCTGGCTGGGGATGTACACCTGTGAGAGGCGTGATGGGATGGTCGGCGCGTTTGTTGACGAGGACGGGAGAGGAGTGGGGTTGGTCGGTGGAGATGGAGGTTCGAACATCATCTCTAGTGCAAGGGGGCTGAAGAAACCCTTCACCATGTTCTTCTTGTTCTTGCCTGGGGTCTTGGGGAGGAATGGCGCATGGGCGACATCTTCTCTGATGAGGAACGTGCCGACGGGGTCGTTGGATGAGGTGTCGTGTTGTAACGTAGCATCGTCCTCTTTCTTCACCAGAATAGAGCCAACGAGATTCGTGTAGGACAAATCAGAGTTGTCGTGCACAGAACCGGATGCTGGGTCTTCATCGATCCATTCGTCCTCGAGTTCGTCGGTTTGCCACGCCGGTCGCGAGAGTTGGGCCGTGTCTGTCATGTAAAAGAGCGTGTATAGGTATGTCGTGAACGATGGCGCCGGCGGTGTCGCGAGAGAAGTGAGCGTGAAGTGAAGTTTACGTCCCCGTCGTGGTCGTGGTCGTCAGACGCGTCGCGCATGTTTGGCCACACGTGATCGCGGGCGCGTTCGATTCAACTATGGGTCCGCGCTTGGCGCTGTTTGTTCCTACGGTACCACGGTGACCACACACACCTCCCTTCAAGTTCCACCATACCTTGACGCCATTTCTTTCCTCATAATCATTGTCCAATCGTGCCAACTTACTCCCGAAGTCAAAGCTCAGCTCGTGTGACGGCAAGCCTTTCATAGAATGAATCCCCATATCAGGTGAGCACCCTCATCTTGCAGCATTTATCTCGGTTCAAGCTGAACGAAGTGCACATTTATCGCTACCTTCAACCCAGAGATCATATTCTGATGGTAACGAAACTCGATACGAGTACTTCTTCTATCCGACACCTCCTTCGATCATCAAGGCTCCTTTGAGCGGTCACTTTAAAGATGTCAAGATACCGTAGATAAACATTGGACGGTACTCAAGTCGCCGCCGGGTCTTGAAATTCAATTTCATAGTGAGAGCTATTCACCCTACATCTGGTTACTCAGAGTCATTTGGCTGAGGCTCAAAGGATTCAACGTAGAAGTCGCCGCTCACTCGCAGACTGCGCGCGCTTATGATCTGCAACTGCTCCCGAACATACCGTTCTTGCAGACGGACCACATCGGCATGTCGAATAAGAGACTGGGTGTGCTTCTCAGTCAATCCCGTTCTCTACGGAGTGGATCGCTACACTTAAGATCTTGGATCTACCGTACAGCCCTTGGCCATAAATTCTTACCAGAACTGCTGGGCGCCGCCGCGCAGCGGGGGTAACATTTCACGAACGCCGCGCAACACTGTATGTACCTCTTCAGTCGGTCTGCTTATCGAATCTGAACTTCATTCGAACAAAGACATCCAGATCTTTCCGCCGCCTCCTTTGCACGCACCTTCTCATCAATTCAGCTGACAGCCTGTGTATATATCTGTCAATCCGCCAAAGCTCCATCTGTGGCCCGGACGATCGCCCATTGGAAGGCAAGAGTTCGAACGGGAGATCAGCTGCACTGCTTCAGACAGTGCAACCATGTCAACAGATTAGAATCACCACGATGCGCCGTACGCAAATGCTGGCAAAGTGACAGCGATGTATGGGTGCTACTCCGCGTCTATTTGGGAGCCCTCCGCTCTGGCATCTTAGGTAAGGCTAACTTATTTTATTCATTACAAGCCATTGGATGACCATTTCCTCGCAACAGTCTCGCCGTTTGATCATACAGATGCTGAGCGCGGATACCACGGTGGCTCGGAGACGAACCTGGGCTGAACCCCGAGCTTCTCAAGCAGTTCATAATTACAGGCACATTCATTCAATCTACCTATCCGCGGAGTATGATCTTGATCCGCCGGTGCGTTTTGTCTTGCGATAGGTGGATCTGGAAAAATTGACCGCTGTGTAAGATTTGTAGGAGACGATTGCCGCGATGCACTTCCGGGAAAGCAGAGTGTGTTGCAGAATCATACCATTGGTTTGAAAGAATCGTTCAGAGTTCTTAGGGATCCTTGCAAATGGACAGGGCATGTTGCCATTTGCGAGCATGCTGGTGGACGGAATACGTAGAAGTACCGGTAAACTCCTTGCGCTTCACGATACCTCCCGATTAGAGTCGATCAGGAGTGAGTACGGTGTTTTCCTCGGCCACTCGATACAATGTCCTTAACCTTGTTTTACTCGCCAGACCACCGCCGACCACGCCAGCGGTGTACCCGAGATCTCCAATATCGACACCTCCTCCATCAGCCCTCATGTGCTTTCTCCAGCGGCGAAGTAGATCGAAGTTATTTGTGTTCTGAGAAGGCGTTTCAAATTGAAGTGAGCACTCCAATGCCGTAGGATCAATATGCCCAAGCAGGTCCTTCCTCTCTGACCTGGTGTTCTCTTGCGCCAACCACGGATCTACAGATACAGCACAACTCTCAGGGTACTTCACGCGCATACACACGGTCTACTCCAATGCAGTCTGGCGGTGGGCTGATTATTGCTGCGACAGTATGCTTCTGGAAAGTCCTCGGCTCCTATGCGTCGGATTTGGCACCTACCATGCAGCGTGGACCGCAGTTTGACTTCGCTGACTTCGCTTAGTTCGAAATACAACTTCGCGTGAATACCGATACGCAATCGGGCTCTTACTGCGGACCACCCTGGTTTACCATCTCAGCCAACCGTCGTTTTTTGTTTAACTTTTCCGTGTTCCATCGACTCCTTCTTTGAGATACGCAGCCAGCGCAGTCGATGGAGGGAACCAGTCCGCACCTGAGTTCCGGTGGCACTCGTATGTTAACAAAAGCGCAGCGACGAATTTACTGCGAACTAATTCCAGATTCGCCACAACCCTCTTCTGAAAGCCCATCAGACCAAGTTTCGATCTCTGCATCGCCTCTTCGTACCTGCCCGTACATCTCAGCAATTAGTTGCTTGGCGCATGGGCAAAAACCGGTACCAGGTCATCATGAAGTCGAACGTGCAGGAAGTCGCTGTCATTGGGCTGTCCTACAAAGTGATGTACAGGTACCGATGGTGATAGATTAGCAAATCTGCTTCAGGACAACTGTTATTGACCACAAAGCTGGGACATCCCGGCGATGGATTGAGCACATCTCAAATGACTTCTTGCATTAGCGTGTGGGGTAACTTAAGTCTACAAGATCAAAGAGGGCGACCAGCGGCGGACGAAGATGAGGCTTTCAGCCACAAGAAGAACTACATGCGAGGTATGTATGCTGTTGTGGGGATGCGAACTAAATTAGAGAGAAGATAACATAGGAGTGATGGTGTTATGTTGGAGTGACAATGATGTATGGTTTGCGTATAGTCTAATGCTTGGGAAAGTTTTGCCAGCAGAAAATGGGGATGCTTGTGATGCGAGGAATGCAATGAACTGATACGAGATGAATGCGTGGGGGAAGACGATGAACAGAAAAATGAAGGCGAAATCCGGATCCAGAATGATACAGAACGAAGAGAATTTGGGTTGTATGAAATTCATGAAGAAAGAAGACGAAGAAAATGGTGATGCTTGTCCAATGCGAGTGGTCATAATGGAGTTGTGGAGTGGTATGAAGTGATGCACAAGAATAACGAGAATGATTGCGATGCTTGAATGTCCAGGTGACGATGACGAAGAGGGTTGGAAGAGAATCATGATGCCGCTACAAGGGTATTCGTAACTATCTTCTATCACTCCGACACTGTGAGCAGTGAAAATGACAGCGACATGGAGGCGACTCACTTCTTTCATTAGATACACTGGATTGACGACATTCATAGACGCAATCCTCCACGGGCTCGACTCCGGGTACGGCCCCTTTCCTTTTCGACCAAAACGTCGTTGATGGCATTCTCGTCCTTGACGTTCTTCTTTTGCATACCTGCGGGCAGATATTTTTCCAGGCCGAACCTTTCATGAGGCCTGTCGTACTTGAGCGTGCCGCTGATGTCATCGTCGCTGAACCGCATACTGCGTTCGCGCAAGACAGAGTTCCGGCGACCGCGGACGAGCGGGTAGGGTGAACGAGCCCTAGTTACAAGAGTAGAAGAGGGCGGTGTCCTTGGCTTGCCTCTTCCCACCCGTGCTTCTCTTGGATATAGTCCTGTGCTATCCAGTTCGGCTAGGGCGAAGGACAGCACGGGAGCAGCAGCACTGGTCCTTGTGACTCCGGTGGGGTGAGGTCCTTTTAGGTACGTCTCTCGACGTCGTGTGGCTGCCAGGCGAGTGGACCGGGCGTAGCTACTCTCTTGAATGGAAACAGCAGGTGCGTCCGGCAGACTTGTAGGTACACTGTCCGCTGGCGAAGGGGGGAAAGAGGCTGAACTGAACGATACACCTGAAGAGACTGAGTTTTGGAAAGCGTCGGTCAACGGTGTGGGTGTCACGTATGAAGCGTAGACATCAATGACGCCTTTGGATATTTTAGGGGAAGTGAGATAAGAATCCGTCGGAGAGTGTGGCAGAGATGCGTCAACAGTGTAGTCTGCCGTCTCTGCCATAGATCTTTCGAGTTTCACGGGCAAGATCTCGGATTGGGAGCGACCATGGGAAAACGGTATATGCGGAGGGAACCTGGGTATCGAGTAAAGGAAAGGTTCCTGCGCATACGGTCCAGTTCGATCGTCTGGACTATTCGCGCATGCAGCCAAGCGAGAGAAAGGCATATATGGGCGTCGCTGGTAAATGTTCCCCGATTCTTGGCGCTGTGAGCCAATGGCTTGGATGGGAGCATCCTCAAGAGCGATTGGTGACATCTCGAATACGAGATCCGATGAGGAGCACTCTCTGTCAGGGGATCGTGGAGGGGGGTCTGTTGCAACGCGCCTCGCTGGAATGGGGATAGGCAGCGACGGGATCCGCAGTCCCTGCTGTTGAAGGAAGGGTGCATGTCGAGTCGGAGGGGGTGCGCTCATGGCCTCCATTGGACTCGCTGCTTCGCTGCAAATGCCAGGCTGCGTGGAAAATTTTCAATGACATCAGTATGACAGGACACAGCATACAAGCAAGGGGGCGCACCAGTGGACTACCGTACTCGACTCTGAGCAAGATGCTGACAAGCTTCGTGGTGACGAATGTGACTTGAGATCGCTGGTAAGAGCTTTATAGCCTGTACGTCGAGAGGGGCGTCCCGTTGACGAGTCGGAAAGAGGGTGCTCGCTGCCACTTAACGCACCGGAGGTTTTCAGGCGCTTGACGCGATGGAACCAGTGCCGACTTCCGACGCAGGCTGTATGCCCCGATTGAGATGAAAAGGGAGGTAGCTGAGAGCAGAAACAACGTTTCCAGCCATTGAGACGCGATGAAAGAAAACATGTACGGCGATACAACACACCTTGAGTCGCGTGCGACGTTGTGTCGGAGACCGCGAATGGAACAAAGGGCCTAAGCGCCACTCGCGTGCAACGGTACCACTTCCTCCAGAGTCCAACAGAATATGACGACGCCGTTTGAAAGAGAAGAAGATACGAGTGATGGATATGAGGTTGTATGAGGCCAGAGGGTATGTTTCGTAGGAAGATGGAGGGAGGAGGAGAGAAAGGACGGTGGAAAACGAGTCAGGTGTGGAGAAAACAGAAAACAGGCAAGAGGCGCATTCCAGGAAAAATAAAGCGTGTGGCGTATCACGTGCAGATCGGGGATCAAATCTCGCGTGGTCTCCATTTCAGATCTCATCTCGCTCTCAGGTCGCTTGGCAACCTCTCGACAATACAACACGAAACAAGTGTTGTTCTTTCTCATTTTCTCTGCAATCTCCGCTGCTACCTCTACTTTCGTCCCAGAATACACACTTTCTTGACGGTGTCCCACCGATACATGTTTCGCGGTCTATACGAACTTCCATTGACCAACACAAGACAAGATCTCTCCGTCGCTCTGACTCAATAGTCCGATCTCCCTGATCTGCGGGGTGATCCCGGCGGATGCTATTTTGGGTTTCCTATTTCAATTCTTGCACAGTAATCCTCTTCATCCAATCCGTTTCAATTTTACCCTCAACCATTTCGCTCGCGGAAGCAGCGATCACGTACGGTCTCTCGTTTGCAGCTGTGTTGTCGAGTTGTCGAAGAGGCAATCTGTCATCATGCTACCGTTCGGTTCTGACAGACACCTGTTCGATGCGCGGCGCTCGACACAGTGGGAAACTCTCTTCATGCCACCGCAAGATTCTATACACGACCGGTATGCATGACATTTATTTTGCTCGTTTTCACCATCTCTAACTTCTGTTGTGTCAGGGTGTGTATGATCCTTATTGTCACAGCAAAAGCATTCCGGTCACGAAGGCACTGTGCACACGATATGTATAGCTACCGTTCTTGCTCATAGTAACGCGCGCGGAATGGACTCGGAACTGCGAGACACGGTGAAATTGCCGTTGCTGACCGCCCTCACTCGTACGCCAGTAGCCCGACCTTCTGTCAATGACGTTCTCTAATACCTGTGACGACTATCTAGGCATTTTCACGGTAGCAGACGACGCAGGTGATTCTCTCTACTCCGATCTTCAACGCCTCAGCATCTCAAGCGTCTCGCGTGCTCGAGCCAATCCGTAGTACGGACTCCGATGTCTAGTCATGAACAGACAATCAAGGGGCCAGTAGCCTCGGAGACTGAAGATTTCAAGTTATGAGACCCAATGCTATTGAAGTATGTAGCCTTGAGGCCACGCAGTGAACGCTGTATTTTGGCTGCAAGCCGGTGCAAATGTGTCCCCACTTGATCGGCCTTTCCCTTATCACAGCACTTTCGAGCGCTTCAAAGAGACTCGGTCGGTCGAGGACATACATGTGAATCAAGCCGAGTCTCCGCGAGTTACACGTACTATCTGCCCTGTCCTTTTCTACCCCGTACTCAGCGCGGGCCACCTCTCTTTCGGTATGTATCGTTCCCCGTTCATGCGAAGCTATAGGGACGCGGTTCCAGAACTCGTCCTACTCACTTTTCATCTTTTCACTCTGTTTTACAGCGTCATCTTCTGCCTACTCTGCCTCGTCATGATGCGCAGAGGGTTCCTAATCCGCCCCAAATCCGAAGAAGGAGGACCCAGTCAAACAACTGACCCCCCAACTCTTGTACCCCCCACGATTTTGACAGACCCTTCCTTGAGGATTCCGCACATCCCCCCAGAGCTCACCGACCGCATTATCGACCAGCTTTCTCAAGACAGGCCCGCGTTGAAGGCATGTCTTCTTGTGGGCAAGTCGTGGGTAACACGGGTTCGATTCTACTACTGGCAATTCGTCGGTTTGGATCTCAAGAATCACGCGACCTTTGAGGCTATCCTGCGCGAAAATCCTGACATAGGATATTTCGTGAAGTCTCTCAAGACTACCGTATACTTCTTCGAGGAGAAGCCCAATTGGTTGGACGAGCATCTTCCCCGTATCGCGCGGAAGCTGCCTTCGGTTGAACAGCTCACGTTGTCAGGCAACGGGACCTACCGCGCCGCTCCCTTCCACGCATTCACTTCCGTACGCAAGCTGCGCGTTCTCGATTGCGAGTTCAATTCCGTCAACGAGTTCATCTCGCTCCTTTGCTTCCTTCCTTCTCTCGAGGAACTATTCTCCAACAATGTCCTCGTGGGTACCTGTGCCACCCTCGTCAAGCCCATCACAGCTCAACCACGGCCGAAGCTCAAGAAGCTCGAATTCCTCGCGACGCGACTCGATCCCCACATGTTCACCGATTGGATGATCCAGGAAGGTATCCATGAGCACATCGAGTCCATCATCCTGCGCCCGCTGCAGAAGGGTGCCTTGATCCCCGTCGGCAAATTCATTGCTGCCGCAGGTCCTCGCCTCAAACACTTCGAGATCGCACTTATTGCTTTGCAGCTCCAAGGAGGGTTTAGCGGTACGTTTTAGCCCCAGTGATCCTGACTCGTACCCATGCTAATACGTGATCCCTTTCTAGATGTCATCGGCCCATATTTTGATCTCGCGCCCGCTACCGGTCTACGCACCCTGGAATTTGGGTCCCCCGCGGGCTATGCCGCTCGCTATGGCTCAGATGACATGTCGTTCTCCTGGATATCGATGATGCTGGCGCAAGTGTCGTCGCCTGTCCTCGAGGAGATCACGTTCTGGGTGAATCAGGGCGATCTTCTCGGTTTGGGATCGAGGGAGTGGCAGGACGCTGTGACGGCGCTGTTGTCGGATCGGTTCAAGTCAGTGAAGAAGGTGCAGATGCACCTTTGGGGACCTGAGAAGGTCACCACGGACATTCAGGGGATTCTGCAGAAACAGCTGAAGAATCTGGTTGAGAGGAAGGTGCTGCAATTTGACATCCACCTTACGGAGCGAAAGGCGTGCGGGACGTTGGGGAGATCATGATCAGTATCACGACTGATTGTCTGCAAGTGCTTGTCGCAATGTAGGACTATTGTTTATTTGACAGAACACACTTTACTGCACGTGTTTCACGACTGTTTTTGAAGACCTGTTGAATGCCACTCTATGATACATCGTATATCAATATATCATGCTGCAGGCCCGAGACGAGCTCGAAACAAAGATCAGTCTGAACGCGATCATCTAGGCGCCCACACCGGAGGTTCGGCTCGAGCTTCGCGACCTGCTCCGACTCGCGACTGCTTGACTTGCGCTACGACCACTTACGACCATCGCTCCCGTGGCCTGTCGACCCACGCAATCTTCTTTGTCCTTTATGATTCTTCGAACTTCAAGTTTGTAGATTCATGAAGAGAGGCTTGCCGCTTGTGCAGTATGGAAGCGACGACGACGATGACGATGACACGACTGGTGATACTCCTTCCGCTCCTACTGAAGCAAAGCCTCCAGCAAAGAAGAGGTACACCGATATTCTTGTTTCCTGTTTCTTATTATATGTTGACACCTCTATCTGCTTGCGCAGGAAGCTTCCCAATTTGTCATCTACCTTTGTGCCTGCGGGTCCTGTAGACAACCCTGCCCTACATCAAGGCCGAGTCCGTACTGCACCACATGTGGAGGGTCAATATGCGGCCTATGTCTACGTGCCCGTCCGGCTAGAGCTAGAACGCAAGTCGAAGCTGGCCAAGCTCCTTCGAAGAACCTTGCTCCGTGCAAGGGAAATTGCGCCCACTCTCCATCCCATAGGCATCCCCGACACAAAAGACGGAAGTGAAGATGGGATTGAGCTCCACATATCCCTGTCAAGACCGATCTACCTCAGGGCACACCAAAGAGAGGAGCTGAAGCGGGCTGTGAGAACTATTGCGAAATCTTCTTCACCGTAAGTCCCGCATTCGCTTCATGTATCCTGTGGCATCCTTCATCCTTTTTTTTCTAAAGTTTCACGTGAAGATTTGACGCGTCGTTTGCCACTTTCGCCGAACTGGAGAACGACGAGAGGACGAGGACGTTTGTGACAGTCGAGATTGGTGCTGGGCATGCTGAAGTGAGCTGCTTTACTGTTTTGAGCTGCGTCTTCTGACATGTTCACTAGCTCGCTACATTGACCAACGCTCTGACACCAACACTGCATTCGATACGACAGAAGACGTTCTACGATGAACCTCGGTTTCATGCATCGATCGCGTGGGCTCTACTTGCGCCATGTGAAGATCGACCTGGTTCCTCTGACACGCCATCGGACTCTGGTATTCCTGCATCACTGGACTCCGTGGTGGCACAAAGTGTATGTCTAGGTTCGGATCAGTTCGCTCGCATTGACCGGCTGCCTGCCGAGGTGATATCCACTCTCAAAAGTGAATTCGGTGCAATACTAGTCGAGCAAGGTATAGCGGTGTTCCATGTAGACACCATTTGCATAAGGATAGGTAAAGACGTTAGTCAATGGAAGTTGGAATGATCATAATGTTTTGGAATGCAGTAATGCAATACAATACATGTGGACGTAGGACAGCCTGAAGTGCGTGCGTTGATTCGGGGCCAGCCTTTCCAATGAGGGATAATCGTGCATCGGAGACGTCGAGCATAGATCCTTAATATGTGTAGACGAATGTGAAAGGGGTAGGCCATGAAATCTAAACGTGCAGAACAATCAGCTACAGCGAGCTTGGACCGAAGGGCACAACATCATACAATGATCCATTGGCTCAATATTCCGGGTCTGCTTCTGCGTCAAAATGCAGCATACCCTTGGCGTCGAGCTCAGAGAGTCTAAGTTTGACAATCTCCGTGATCCTTTTGCAGGGTGCTTCGGAACCCCATACGTGGAATGTGATGCTTTTGAGGTGGGGAAACTTGGACATAATCATTTCTGGGATCCGTATCCAGTCGTCGCCTTTCACGGCCTCCTCGTCTCCTGCCCAAAGCGCGAATGCGAGTTTCTCCAGTGGAGACGTGACATCGTCCATGAGTTCGATGACCCATCCGAAAGATAGGTCATCTGCCCCATACTGAGCTGCATACAGGGCGGGTGAGCCAAATTCCAAAGATTCCAGTTTCTGCAAATTTGAGATCCCGAAAGTCGCGCGTAAGTCGCCTTTGAAACAAAAAAAAATTACAAAGTGGATCAACGCAAGAGAGTTAAATACGACGCACTAGCGAACGACATGTCGGCTTTCTCGGAGACCATGGCAATTTTGAAGTATTTCAGCGAAGCTCTTGCGGCTTGTATGAACCTGCCAGTGCCTTCGATGGCGATCCTCTGCAGTGGTACTACGATGAGAGATTCCGTCCCAAGCAGATTATGCTTTATGAGCCAGTCTGCGATCAAGACACTATCAAGCCTGACGCTGGAGAACTCTAGCAGCTTCGGAGCCTTCTTGACTTTGGGGGTATTGAAAGTGAGCACCTGATCTCCT
Organism: Steccherinum ochraceum; assembly: GCA_004332605.1. Taxonomy (NCBI): domain Eukaryota; kingdom Fungi; phylum Basidiomycota; class Agaricomycetes; order Polyporales; family Steccherinaceae; genus Steccherinum; species Steccherinum ochraceum. Next base: position 18,705 of record RWJN01000380.1, read on the forward strand.
GCAATCAGCACGTCTCGAAGAACGCAGACTTGCAGATTTGAGAGTGACCCCAATATGGTTATAAAGTCGTTCATGGAATGGACTTCGCAGTGAGTGAAGTAGAGCTCTCTGACGGAGTGGAGAGCGGTGAAGGATGGTGCGCGGAACTCGCCGTTGCCTTGAAGGTGTACTGAGACGAGATTAGGCATCTTGGGAGCCATAAGTGGCAGTAGGTTGTCCACCCATGTTGGAGGTCGCTCGAAGGTAGACACGGACACATGCATTTCGCGGACATGGGCACCAATGTCTGGGGACGCGTTTAGGAGCCTGTCGAATCGCGCACCCGATCGCTGGTTGAGACTGACGAGGCGAAAGCGGTGGTAGCGCGCTCGTCGAAGGAAGGAGCGGCAGACAAGGCCACAACGGTTGAGTGTAGCGAAATCATCATGGAGCGAATCGATGACCTTGTCCGTCAATTCCATCGGCAGCCTGGCGGTGGCAGGTATGCTGACACTCGCTATGAGTCCACCCAGGTAGCTTAAGTAGTTGGCTCAGTCTGCGAGAAATCATGCGACGTACTCATGGCGGTGTTTCCCCTTCTGTTTCCCCTCCAGGATGGTGGTGGTTGCTGAGAAAGCAGCAAATTCTACGCTGGCCTCACCGAGATCATGGCATTATGCGTCCTCCCGAGATCCCAAATCTGAGATCTGAGCTAGCAGCGCCGCACCTTAGATAACAAAGGCGCTAATCTCCGATAGCCGTGATGGCATTCTGCAAAACTCGAGCCTTCGATCAGTCTTCGTCTTCTGTCTCGACAGTAACGACTCCTCGAAGGTCGAGCTTTCATTCGATGCCTACTCCGACAGCATTGCATCACCTTCAACATCTTTCTACACGCATGCGCGACGATGGACCACAGAGAAAGCACCGATCAAGATGCTGATAACCTCGCTCACATCGTGGCTTTCCTCCAACGCAAGGACGTCGAAACATGTTTTGCTATCCATCCGAATCGACTAGCCTCTGCAGACTTTGTCCTACCATCCGACTGGTCTGCATGGTGGGGATGGGCGGGCAGTATAGGCCAAGAAAGCAAAGACGAGCCGTGGCTCAATCTGTGGCGGTACTCCGTCGCGTCGCTGGAAGAAAAGGATTTGCCGCATTTCCTATCTATCCCACAGGAATTGAAAACCCTGGTAGATATTGCAAGACAACTTCAGCTGCCTAGATCGTACGTCATTGAGCCTTGGTTTGTACTTTTCAATTCTAACGCTGGAGACAGAATGATACACACCGACGACACCATCAAAGCTCGACGCGGTGGCAACTCGAACGGTATGTCGCCGAAGAAAGAGCACGAAGTAGAGCGCATGGTCGCCTTCATATCAGAGAGGCTGAGAGAGTCGTCCAACGTATCATCCAAGCTTGTTCACCGTGCAATTGATATAGGTGCCGGCCAAGTGAGTAATCATTCCTGTGTCATACTCCATTCATATTGCTATATAGCTTGCTGCTTCCATGCGGCTGATTCTTGTTGGTTCTTGTCATTACCGCTCCTCGCCTCTTCATTATCATCGGTCATATGGATCTCTTCATGTTGACAGTGTATTGAAGAACTCTCTGCTTTTAGGCGTATTTGTCTCGGGCTCTCCGTGATCGCCTTCATTTTGACGTCCTGGCACTTGATTGGAGCGACGTGCAGTACCGAGGAGCGGTGAAAAAAGAGAACCCAAAGGGCCGTAAAAGAACCGCTCCTTCTACTCTAGCCGCATCCGCGGAACTCCTTCCCGTTCATCGCAATGGTTCTCTCGATTACAAGACCGTGGACATCAATTCTACCACCCTTCTTCGCGCGACTACGGATTGGCTTGAAAGCACCAATTCTGATTTAGGTCCACGCGGTGGTGCTGAACAGCAGGCATCGCTTCCTGTGCTATTGGTTGCTTTGCATGCTTGTGGTTCGCTCACGTTAGACATCTTTCGGGCCCTGACACAACAACTCAAACTTAACTCTGCTCAGTCCGTTTGGACCCCACGCCTTGCCGTAATCGTCGGATGCTGCTACAACATGCTTCGGCCTGAAGGTGCGCCTGCACGTGTCGTGAGAAGCTCTCATTTAACGCTTCCTTTTCATAGACCGTGTTCTTCAGATAGACCGATCGAATGGCCTCGTTCTCACTGCAAACCACTTGCAGCTAGCGGCTCAAACACCAGATCACTGGGGTCTTACTGCGCACAAGCTATTGGAAACAAGTCTTGCGATCCGAAAAGTTGCTTGGCGAGGGCTACTCGAAGGTTTACTCCTTCGGCCTGATCATGATCATTCCCCTTTGCCAGTCGACCCGAAATGCGAAGGTGGTTCTCAGTTTCGAGATGCGTCAAGGCGTCTCGGACGGCTCAACGATGCGGCTTACGCAGACTGGGACAAGTTCCTGGCGGCTGCGCAGCAGAAACTCGGCGTGCATCTCGGTGTATCAGGCACGAATGAGAGGGACGCGGTGCTTGCTTGAGAGCAGAATCAGTGTATTCCACGTTTTACGCTGCATCTTGGGTCCAGTCGTTGAAAGTTTCATCCTATTGGATCGTCAGCAGTGGCTGCAAAACGAGCTTCGAGTAAGTTCTATTGTTTTCCTGACGCCCAAAGATGACATGTAGATCTGATACTCGGCGTGTAGGATACGGGCTTCGAGGTTGAGCTCGTCAACCTATTCGATCAGAGCTCGGGCAGTGGAAGGAATGTCGCGATTGTGGTCAAGCCGAGTTTCGATGATGACAGTCTCCATTAGCAGCGCGGCCGACTCGCGAGAAGTGTTGTTTTCAATCTTTCGAAGCGACTCAAATGTCCTGGAGCAGCATGAACTGCCAAATGTTGTGTTTCCATTGAGTGCTGTCCTGGCTCAAGACAACGTATCTCCACACTTGGGAAGTACTACTACTCTAGATCGGACGAGATTGGAATGACTGCGAGTAAATATTCGAGACCCTAGTTAGCCCCTCTGCAGCGCTTCGCACAATTCCTATGGAGCAATTACCCGCTTCACGCAACTTATTCGCCGTAGATACGATGCTTAAAGGCAATGAGATTGTGTGAAGTGGACGAAGAGATGTTGAATGGTCGAGGGCACAGCGCTTAGTCATCTGGCGACATGCCCGAAAGGGGAAGCGGCGTGGAATTGCTGTGAGCGTGTGGCGCGCGCCGGAGTCTTCATCGTCAGCCCACCATCCTCGTCGTCGTCGTCCCTCCCTCTCTCGCCATCGTCTTCACTGACGATCAGCGACGACTTTTCGACATACATATACTCTACTTGCTTTCTTGTAATATCGCCTTTTAACCTTCCGCATGGGCCAGTCCAACTCCCGCTCGTCGAGACCGTCGTCATCTTCCCCTACTTCCCCACGACGCCCTGATCCCGCACCGGCTGCTTCCTCATCGTCACGTTCCAATGGCCAAGCCACTCCGACAGCAAGCTCCTCAGAGTCTCCATCCGCTTCAGAGAAGAAGTCTCGGCGGCGGAGCATGCTGAGCCTCATTTCGCGCTCATCATCCAGTGCCTCCAGCTCGGACCACAAAGATAACGATGAATCGCCGTTGCGGACGGCGACATCGCTACGCAAGAGGTGGAGATCATCGCGGCGGTTCTCAAAGGCTCATTCACCACTCGACGCTGTAAAGGAACCTTCAAAGGAGTCAAGCATATCCGAGACCACGCATGATTACGCGCATACCGACGTTGCGCCGGTGCAGCCCGTCGAGACTCAGATCACTGCAGGCCCGTCGCATTCCACCCGTCCCTCTACGCCCTTCCCCACATCCAGACCCACTACACCCTCCGTCGAAGCGCCACCCGAAACTCAGAACGAGCAACTTTCATCAGGGGAGCGACAGCTTAGCGAGAATATTGGCAATTGGCTGAGCGGGTCGCCTCAATCTACGTCAAGCAACCTGTACGAACCCGAGCCAAACATCGCAAGATCTGACATTCCAAACGGCGCAGACATTGAAAGGGAAATCAACGAATTCCTGCAATCCGCTCCGTCGGACGATGGTGACACTGTCGCGCCTGCCAACATCTCCGATGCCGGCTCGAATACCTTGCCGCGACCCTCAGAGTCTGTACCTCAGACTCAACTTCCTCCACGACACTTCCCGCCTCCTGGAACCCTAGTCGTCGTACAAGGGGTTGTCAACACGACAGATTCTCCTTCTGGTGCTGCGTCTACACAGCGGCCTGCCAACACCTCTGCTCCACCTCCACCCCCTCCCGAGTCTCTCCTGGCACCTCCGCCCCAGCGTCGGTCATCGTCTGCTCCCCGATCATTGCGATCAGGCAATCCCAGCGAAGGCGGTAGACGAACAGGCTTCTCGTCCTTCATGCCACGGCCGAGCAGTATGATTAGTCGCCGACCTTCCACATCCTCGAGGACATCTCTCGCTCAAGGGTCTAATCGCGCCAATGAATCGCCGGCGTTGTCAGACCCGATCAGCGTTGAAAGCACTCCCTCTTCGGAATCAGCCAGAGAAAGCGAAAGTGGTGATTCGGATGCTGCTACTCCGACAGATTCAGAGGGCGGCAGCCACACTCTATCGCCAGGGAGTATTGATGTACTTGGGACTCTACTAAGGTGTGTCCGCCACGACTTGGTCCCTGTATCCGAAAATTAACATAATTTTCTTTTCAAAGTGTGGCGGCAGCAGCCACAGCGGCTTCGCTATTCTCTCCAGGGTTTTCTAACCCGCCTGCAAACCCTGGCGTCCCTATTGCACCTTCGGCAGGTCGACCAATGTCTCCAACCCCCACTGCAGGTCTAGGCGGATTTGGGGGATTGAACCGTCTAGCGGAACTTGGACTAGACCCTCCCGGCAATGGACCTCGACCCTCTCAATCGCAACCCGACCAATTCCAGGGTGATCGCGATGCCAGGGATCGCATACGTAGCGTCTGGGAGAACTTCCGCGACAGGCTGGGGCTCGGTCATCGTGGGAGCGGCCCTCATGCTGGATCCGGATCCGCCAACTCTTCTGACGCAGCCGAGCAGGAAAGCAATGGTGATTCGATAACAGGACAGAACAGAATGCGACCAGGCGAGCTAATGTTAGCAGAAATGGCCAGAGCTTTGAATGCAGGTCTCGGCTTGACCGGCTCAAACGAGCGTCGAGCCTCCGCAGAGCAGACTACACCCTCTGCCACACACAGACCGACCTGGTCCATCTCCTACTCCAATTCAAGCAAACGAGACAGAAGAGCGAGCACGTCCACTTTCACCTGATCCGGGCTTTGAGGCCTTCTTGACCAGTCTGCAAGCGGACCTCAGGACCGTGCTATCAGCGAATCACTCTCCACTTGCTTCGGAGGACAGTGATGAACCATCGCCCGGGGGACTGCGTGCAGAACCTGTCATTCATGAAGGGCCGCAACACGAAGCAGACGTACCCGCGGACGTGCTACCCTTCGCTGATGACATCGACTCAGACCTGGAGTCCGTCACTGATGATGCTATCCCATCCCCTACGTCCACAGAGCGTCCCAGGCATTATGCTCGCACACCTACGCCTATACCGCCGGCAGCCACGTTACCGCATATCGCACCCCCTGATAACGAAGACGAGAACCCTATCACAGGGGACCGTCGACAACCTGCCATTAACCTATGGCGCGTCTATCGATTCCCACCTATCCCTACACCGCCTGGACACGCGTTACGCATGGGTGCCATGCCCCCAACCGAGGGTCCTCAGCCTCAGGGTCTTGCTGCTTCATCCGCACCCCCGCCTCTCGTTCCTCCCGCTGTCCCTTCCGTTCCTGCACGCTCGTCGGTGGACTCGTCGCCCGACCTCTCGTTCCTACAGGCTGAGCAGCCACTACCATCGACGTCAGCCAACCCTGCTGACTCGAACGTCGTGGTTCCCGTAATAGTCGTCGGTCTTCAGTCTGTCGATACCGCTCCCGATCGCGCCGATTTCGAGGACGGGCCTCTCATGCCTCACGATGATCTCCATCGACATGACGATCCGTACGACACAGAAGACTTTGGTGTCCCTCCCCATGATATCGCCACTGGCGGGAGACCAGCCACACCACGTGGTAGGACATGGCAGAGCCGCGCTGCTAATGCCTTGAGAGGGCTGAGGCCTGGACGTCGGAATGGTTCAAGGGGCCGTAGGGCCAATGAGGCTGCTGGATCCAGAACGTTCCTCATATACGTGATTGGAGGTGAGCATCAAAGATACTTCGAGCTATGCCTGGTCTCTGACGTCAGTTACAGGTTACTACCCACCAAATCATCACGTCGTTACTGGGTCAGATAGTCTTGACTCGTACGAGGCGTTATGGTGCGTGTCAGTCTCATACTCTTTTTCTGTCAGCGTACCGACGATTACTTCAGGGAGCTCGCAGATCTTCTCGGGCAGGTCAAGCCACCTGTAGCGACCCGAGAAGACATCGAGAAATCAGGTCTCGAGATTGTGAAAGCTTTCGAGATGAAGGAGCATGAAAGCTTTGGGCGCATAGCATCCAACTGCATGGATAGGGTGAGTCAAGTTTCGACATTAACGTGGGCTCTACTGATCCTGGGTGCAGTGCTTGATCTGCCTGGACGACTATGAGCCTGATAACGATGTTCGTGTTATGTCTTGTCGACATGCATTCCACAAAGAATGCGTCGACAAGTGGCTTCAAGTTGGTCGCAATAATTGTCCTGCTTGTCGTTCAAAAGTGAGTATAGAAGTTCTCCATGAAATGTATGGCATCTGATGATTCTTTGCTGCTCTCAGGGTGTTTCGACATCAAGTGAATCCCCTCCACTTCCGTCGCCTTCTTATCCGATTGCCTGAGTCGTCGTTCATATTTTACCTTTCATGCGCTCATCTTTTCGGACTATTTGGTTATCTTAACTGCACTCTCTTTTCCAGTTCTTTCGTCCACTGCATCTCGTCTCCTCTGTAGCATTTTCCAGTCGTCCAATGAGTATTATAATAGTCAGCATGCATTCATCGCTTTCCCGCCTTTGGTCCATTCGCAACTCACTCGCCCGCTCGCTCTTACGTTTCCCTCTCCCCCTCTCACTTCTACATCATTCCCGAGACTTAAGAAGTAGCTCAACCCTCACAATACAAATTTACCCCTCTCCGCTGCTCGCTACTGCTATTTCGTCGTGGTGCTCTTTCCTCTTGCTACTCACTCTGAACTGAAGTTGTACATTATGATTCCTTGTCGCAATAGATATACAAATGCGGTTCCTTGCTTGTCCGTCGCTCGCCACTGACCTTGAACAAGGCTCATGCTACTCCTCTGGAACTCCTCCCGCCTTGCCTGGACTTCCTGCTGCTCTCCAAGCGGCGAGGATAAGATCCACAACATCGGAAACGCCGTCGTTCTTCCTGACACTGGTAAAAACAGTGGGTCCATCGCCTCTCATGAGCTTTGAGTCTCGTGCCATGACTTCCAGAGAAGCACCCACGTAAGGAGCAAGGTCGGTCTGTATTGGAATGTGAGACAGATGAGTCGTTATGACTAGGTGAGGAGGTGAGAGTCCGTCGAGCGCACCTTATTTATGACCAGCAGATCTGACTGAGATATACCTGGACCACCTTTCCTGGGGATCTTGTCACCTCCCTGAAATATCAAATCCACTTCAATTTTCGATCTCAAATTGAAAGCTCAGAGGGACTCACAGAGACGTCAATGACGTAAATAATATAATCTGCCAACTCTCTCGAATAGTTCGCCGCAAGATTGTCTCCTCCACTCTCCACAAACAGAAGTTGGCACTCGTACTTTGCCTGGAGTGTCTCAAGTGCACCCATATTCGCGCTGATGTCCTCACGGATGGCGGCGTGTGGGCATCCGCCAGTCTCGATGGCGAGGATACGGGAAGAGGGAAGGGCTTTGTTCTTGATCAGAAATTCCTGGTCTTCGCGCGTGAAGATATCGTTCGTGACGGTTGCTGGGCGAAGATTAAGTATCATGGTCTTACAGGCTGATGATGAGATGGACATGCCTATATTGTAGTCTGCGCGGAGGCGTTGGCATAGAGCCAACGTTAGGGCAGTCTTTCCAGACCCAACAGGACTATAAGGGTACAAATGAGAGGGCTTGTCAACGCAAGTGAAGACACCAAGTTTACCCGCCGATCCCGACGGTGAAGCCGCGTTCTTCAAAGTTCCTCGAGCTGTAATTGGGCATATCACGCTCGGAATATTTGCCTGAACAGCAGTAATCAGAATGAATGGCAATCGCAAAAAGCATAATCCCTCACCTGCGTTATCAAGATGCTCGTGTGTGTGCCCATGCTCGCCACCGTGATCGTGACTATGAAGCGGATCCGTTCCGTCGTGCGAATGGGCTAGCGGCGGGCTTTGGCCTGCGACGGTGGCAGAAAGGTTGTTTATAAACTGCACTGTTTCCTTGTTCATTGCCATGGCGGGTGGTCGGGGCGAAGAAGATGGTAGAAAGACGGAGATACTCCTGTTGGCATTTGGGTGCGATCAGATTCAGAGCTGATGAGGAGGTACGGGACAAGAGGCGCGATAAGATAGCACCTCGATCATCACATTTCTCGGGTGCGTAAGTTTATTTATCTCAGTATAGCTAATGAGTTGTATAGTCATAAATACTATTAAAGATACGAGTACAACCACAGTTGAACCACTGAATAAAAACTTGGAGAAGCGCCGTATCTGGATCCACGGGTGGTTTGAAGTAGGACTTGTACCTCTACTACTTCAACTCTCGCACTCGGGCAGCCAGTATACCTTCCCTTCTTTCAACTGGATACTACCTCCGCACTATGAGTCGCCTTTGGATTTCTTGCCCATTGACACTACATCTTTGCTCGTGGACTTCGTACCGGCACGTATGGAAGCATCGTCCACCAGGGCTGTTCTCTCGACGTCTCATCAAACGCTTCTAGCGGTTTGCGCGGGGCGGAAAACTGGCTCTCAACAACAGAGCAGCAAGTTCGCTCCATAGCCTGCGTATGGTCGTCTCAGTCGTTCATGCTGTTGTACTGGTCGTATTCGCACGCGAAGACGCAATCTGAGTAGACAACAACATCACGAGTGAGCTTATGTTTTTCCTTGCTCCACACATTCTTGTGATATCTGACTATTGCTTGATCTAAAGTTAACTCGTCGTCTCGACAGCGTGATGCTCGTCGATGTACCACGAAGCACGTGGGGGTCGTTTCTAAGGCAAATGTTTATCCTGCAGCTGGTTGGTTCAAATGGACGTCCATCTCATCCAAGCTTTGGATAAGTAACCGGTCGGATGCGAGCCGTATCACTCGGCAGCAATCTGAAAGACCTGCGTCTTCTGCCATATGCTTCTCGGGAAACGATGCTTTCACTACTCCCAAGTGACCTGCCTCTGGCTTCTCTGCCATACGTTTCAATCCTTCTTGTGCCCTGCGGTCCTCGGGTATCTAGTCCTCCGTACAATCGCGCCCAATGTGACTAGATGATTGCAGCATATTTCTCCGATATCCTCGTGCAACCCTTCCTTGTGACATTTGAAATCTGAAGTCAGGCTCCTACAAGGACTTTGCTCAATTGACAGGGCGTACTTGTTGCAAGGGACGTGGAAAATTCCAGCTGCCCATAGAACATAAAAGCAGCATCAAGAGCAACAGCTCCTTACGAGACGATCTCCGTTTCGTACACCCTTTCAGCTTAAACTGAAGCCCGGGTCTTCGGTATGCACTTTCCGTTCACTCTCGCTGTGGCTGCTGCTTCAGTCGCGCCCACCGCGCTCGCGGCCACATACTCCTTGTCCGACAACCACGTCGGGTCCGACTTTCTCAGCTCTTTCGTCCATGAAGCCATCGCCGATCCCACTCATGGAAGAGTGTGAGTCCTTATCTTATCGTTACGCTCCTACGACTCCCCCATACTCAACGACTATCTGACAGGAATTACGTTGATCAAGCAACTGCTATTGCCCAAAACCTGACCTATGCGTCTGGTAATACCCTAATTCTGCGCGCGGACTCGAAAGCGACCCTTGATCCTTCAGGTCCAGGGAGGAACAGCGTCCGCATTCGAAGTCAAAAGACTTATACCACCCATGTCACCGTGTTAGTTTTTCTGCAATCTCTTTCCTGTGTTGTCACTAATGTGCATCATGGCAGCTTCGATATTGCCCACATGCCTGAAGGCTGTGGAACATGGCCTGCGGCATGGGAGACGGCGGAGACTGGTTGGCCCGACCTGGGCGAAGTTGATATCGTGAGTGTTTAGTTCCGATGCTCCAGGCAGGCACTCCTCTAAAGGAACCACGTCTCTGTCGTTCACTTTCAAATTCAAAATTGTTACTGACAGTAAGTGCTCCCTTGCCAACGTGATCGCAGCAATAACGTGTCTCATTTAGGGTCGAAGGCGTCAACAGTCAGAGTCCCAACGCCATGACATTGCACACCAACGCGAACTGCAACATGCCTGCAAGTCGTGCCCAGACCGGCAATCCCACAAGCAACGTCTGTGACATCGTCGCTTCTGGCAACACGGGTTGTGGTGTGCAATCTACGACGCCCAACAGCTTCGGCCCGCCTTTCAACGCTATCGGTGGTGGTTTCTACGCTATGGAGAGAACCAATAGCTTCATCAAGGTTTGGTTCTGGCAACGCAGCGATGGGTCCACCCCGGGTGATCTTAAGGGCGGAGCGAGCTCAATCAATACCGATGCTTGGGGTACGCCAAACGCACTCTTCCCCAATACCGACTGCGACCTAGCGTCTCACTTCGGCCCTAACAACATTATTATCGACCTCACTTTCTGTACGTTCTGCTTCATAAAGCTAGTGTACACGTCCGTCACTGAGAATCATTGCAGGTGGCGATTGGGCCGGTATCCCATCCATATTCAACGGCGCTGGATGCGCAGGTGACTGTGCTAGTCAGTGTTTTCCTGATCACCCGAGAGCTCACGATCTGACCGAAGTTCATCCATCCAGCCTTTGTCAACCAGAACCCCAGTGCATTCGCAAACGCGTTCTGGCAGATTAACGCCGTTCGAGTCTACACCTAGAGGATATGCTCTTCCTTGACGGAGTCGGTACGGCGGTACCTGAGGCCTGATGCATGATGACTCTGCTATGTAACCGAATTATTTCTTGATTCGACTCGTCCCTTCGAGCAGTTTCTACGCAGTTCTTTTGGAGCCGCGCCGAAGGCATGGCCGAAGATTCATCGCATCTATATAAGCCTACCTATTGGCTACTGTGTTGGATACCCGTCGTTCATCGAAACCACTCGCTCTACACGCAAATATCTCCTCGACCGACAGTGTGGCAAGTCCAGGGCAACAGTGCAAGCCACTGCACATCGCCTTCAGCGACAGGCGCCGGAACAGCCGACAGTGAGCTGTAGATATTCCAGTCAGTCATTCCAGCTACATTCGTACAACAATCAAGCAAACTTTCTCTTTCTTCGGTTCTACTCGTTCGCCCTCCGTCCACATCTGCAGCCCTGCGCACGAACTTCTGACCCAGTCATTCCCATGTCTAAACACCTTAACGACACACAAGCTCTTGGCCGCATGCGCCCATCTCGCGAAGTAGCCACCAGCCGAGAGGTCTTCGACGACGACCGGGAAGATCGTCCTTATGGACAACTTCAGACTCATGACGTTTCGCACCGCGTCAAATCAACCCGCGGTGTCAACCGTGCAATCCAGCCCTCGCATTCAAACGCCTCGCTCCCTCCAATTGCACACACCTCTACTCGACTCATGTCTATGTTCAGAAGAACCTCTGACGATGATTACAAACATTCCTCTCCCAGTCTAGAACTCGCTCCATCGGAATCATCTCTGAAAGAGCAGTGGCACTTCGATCACATCCTACAAATTGAGATGGTGCCTACCTGGGATGGTGATATGACCAAGCTCGTCAGATGGATTCTTCGTGTCAATGCCATCTCTAGGATGTCTCGAACGGTGCGTCGCCAACTCGGTTTTATCGCTGCATGGCGGTTGACGGGTGACGCAGAGGACTGGTTCTACTCCCTTCCAGATGAAGATCGAGAGTACTGCGAGCTGGACTGGGAAAACCTTCGTGAGTTCATTGGCAATTACTACATGAACCCTTCTTGGGTCTCGCAGACTCGACGCCAGGCAACTGCAATTCGGTACAAAGATCCAGATCACCGTCACGAGACACCCTCCCAATACTTCTTTCGCAAGTCCGAAGCTCTTCAGCTGGTCTATGATTATTCACCCACCCAGCTCATTTCCGAGATCAGGGCCGGTGCACCTTGTTCCTGGGACATGTTTTTACGTCCGCATCTATGCAGAACCACTCAAGAGCTGCAAGATGCCATTCAGTACCATAAGCAACATCTTCCCGATATCTAGTCGTTTTCCAGCGGCGACAGCACGGAAAGATGGTTCCAAGTTGAAGACTGCTCCTCGAGCTGCATCGCTGAAGCGCTGAAGCCTGAAGGCCGCTGCTCATCTTCAAGTGCATGCCAACAAAGCATCACTGGCTTGTTCGGGACCCGTCTGAGTCTGTCATTATGCTCATATTCATCTGGCTATTCTGTCTCATTCTCTGCGCCTGAAGATCTGAGGGTGAGTCTAATTAAATGTAACAGAGTCGTTACTCGACCTTCCCTGTCCCTTCGCCCTGAGGCCTGACGGCGTGGCCAGGGTTCTCTGTACCTATGCAAACTCACGTAACACCTACTTTGTAGGATTTCTACTTCTCTTGTACCTTTCTCAGTAAGACTTGCTTTGCGCGACGTGTTCCAATAGCTAGTACGGTTCTGCATAGTAGTCTTCTTTGAAATCAGATTGTCATTCCACTCAACAACATAACATGCGTGAACGACTTTGAATACAAAATTCGTAGTGACCACTACGCTACGTTCAGCACTCGATTATTTCTGCACCCAATGATAAAAAGAAGCGAGACAGCTAATTGCGAACTTTAAGTCAGTCGTTTGACCTCTTCTTATTCGGGTGTCGTAGATCTCAGCCTGAAGACACATGAATGATGAATGTGAGTAGGGGTATTTGCATCGTCAAGATTTTTGAGCAGTAGAGCATGCTAACGATACAGATGTAGAATCTTAGGAGAAATCTAGATGGATCTGTCCAGCTGGCGCAGAGAATCTCCATGCACTTTCCGCTATGTCTCCGGGCCCAGGCCGTCGAACGATACATCCGTGCTCGGTTGCAGCCAGGAATGCCCCAGCAAAAGTAGTCTCGGCGGAGCCATCGCTATCTTGGCCCACAGACGTACGAAGGATGGAGCGATCCAACTCGAATGCTGCCGCACCAACAGAGTCTGGGTTGAGATTGAGAAAATGGTAGCCCTTGTTGACGACGGCACCGTCGACCGGCTTCGAGATACTAGGAAGGTAGTAGATCTAGAACAAGTCAAGCCCTCGTTCCAGATAATAAGTCCCAGATAACACTCACTCGAACTGTAGATCCTCGGGCGGGGCCACTTTCGCCTTCCAAAGAAACGATACCGCGAGAAGGGCCGCCAGACATGACTTGATATAAGCGATGTACTCGATCGTCCCGCAAGACTCCAAGATAGAACTGATCTTCCTTCAATAGCTGTTTGTCGCCTGACACGCTTCGGTTGTGCTTATCCATCGCGGAAATGATCAGTTTGACTGGGTTTGTGTCGTCCAGAGTGTGTATCAGGTTGCCTTCAGCACTTGAAATCATTGATTCAGTTCGACGAGCAACGCGTCCCACAAGAAACTTACGTACCTGGTCACCGTCAGTGCATCCGTAATCGGTGTCAAATGAGGAGGCTCAACGTCTAAATTTGTGACCGGAGAAGATAGACAGACCCCAACAGCACCAGAAGAATATACTTTCTCATTCTGGAACAGCGTGAATGGCCGACCAGTCAAGAACGGGGTAGGCGACGCCAGAAAACCTAACTAGCAAGAAACTAAGCTGTCGAGGTACGAATGTCGCGACGATGAACGCACCTGTGCAGAAGACGGAAAAGCACTAGAGAGTGCTTGGGAAAGACCTTCCGGTGAGTTGTCTGACAGGTAAAGGACAGTTCGAGTATTCTTGGGACTGTATGGCCATCAGCATATGGAGACGAGATATAGCGCAAAAGCACGCACTTCAAGTTCCGAATTTCAGATGGAAGGACATAACGTTGAATGCCCCGGATCTCCTCCAGGCTGGTTTGAGGACTTCTGTGCTCAAGCGGTGGATTTTTCTCCTCCTGATGCGTCTTCACGGAGTGCCATCTGCCAACCGACGTAGGCTTCCGACCCGGAATAGTGCTTCGAAATGGTGTAAAGTTGGAGCTCTCTTGCAAAATGGCGAAGGATAGAGCCGTGGCTGGCTCTCGGGACCTGATGGGGAGAGATGACGACAGACAGCCAACAGAATTGGGCACGGACGTGAGAGTCGCTACGAGGTCGGCGAGATCAGAATCGGGGAGCGAAGACGACGGTGAGAGCACGTAGAAAAGGCCATGCTTGTTGTGGCAGAAATCACGTATTTTGCGAGTCCAGTGACGGAGGGCTGAGGAGGACGGCGACACGACCGTGGAAGGCAGGAAAGACGGCATTTCCAGGCGCTCTTGCTCTCAAACCACCACCATGTTGTAAGTCGTCGACTTTTCCACCCGCTTGAACGTAGCTCATTGTGAGGTGCAGATAATAATATAGATCATCAGCTGACAGCTCGGAGTGTACATCGCTGATTTTACAGAGTCTTACGGTGTTATTTGCTGACTCCAAAGATTTCTCATGGCAATAATTGCTTCGGGGTCATAAGGAGGGAGAAGCCTTCTTCTCCTTCCATCTTTACTTGGGTGCGGCGGAGGACACTCCGTTGTCATACAGCCCTCTTCGCCATCAATGAGGTATGGAAATAATACCGACCTCTCGTGTGTAGATCGACCGGATATGTTGCAGAGATCTCACCTCACATCCGGTGGGCTTCAGGTATGCACATGGGTGGCTCTCACCCTTCGTACTGTCTTTCGTATAAGTCTTGCATCAAGATGGACTCCAAGACTCTCGAAGACCACTCGACTGGAGCCTCTGTCGCAACATGCAATTCTCGCTCGCGTTCTGTGCCCTCGCATCCCTTGCCGGCCTTGTGGCTGGTCAAGACACCAGTCTGGCCACAGTGAAAAGAACCTTTGACGCTGCGAACGTGAGTGATGATCCTACTTCGAATGCCAACAAAGCTCAAGTTTGCTCATGTCAGATACCCGGTGATCTTCAAATCACCTTCAATCCGAGGGTGCTGCTTGAAGTTACTTTCCCCGAGACTACTGGCCCAGATATTCACTTGAAAGCCGGCGTGCAATTACCACGAAATGGTGATTATCTGTTTCGCTTTGTATTCGTCCCTTGATTGACCTCGTTCACGTGCTTAGCCACTGCGGGACCTCCAACGTTTAACATTCGTGGCCAACCTGGAGGAGGACCATTCGTGGTTGCTGCCGTTGATCCTGATGCGCCTACGCCACAAGAACCAACCAGCGCGCAGATCAGACACTTCCTTGGTGGCAACTTCCGTCTGGTTCCGGGAGGAGGTCTAGTGAACTCGACTGCAGCACTGTCGAACTTCCTCCAGCCCACCCCACCTGCTGGTTCGGATCCTCATCGGTGCGTACCTTTGAGCTCCTAAGTAATGTGGACTTACGGTCGCTACTGGCCACAACAGCTACGTATTCCTCCTCTTCGAACAACCTCGTGGATTCAATCAGCAGACTTTGGTCAACTCCACTACTTCGATTTCAAACTTCAACATCAGTCAGTTTGCAGCTGCGGTCGGTTTGGGAAGTCCTCTCGGAGGTACCTTCATGCGAGTTGGGCCCGACCCATCAGAGTAGATACTGGTACCAGCAGTAATCTGTAAAATGTGTACCAAGGCCAATGGAATAAGCACGTCTTGAA